>CAKOGP040001904.1:0-14237 GCA_933822405.4 Cylindrotheca closterium
CTGATTGGTTCAAAGGACTGACAACAAGTGCAAAATGGGCTCCGTGAGACCCACTTTTTCCGGAAGGTGCACGACTTCTGGAAAAAGAATCTCTTACGGCGACATGCATTCCAATTCCATTGGATTGCCGTGTGAAGAGGATGTTTCGACAAAGGTTCCCATCAAAACGGACTCGGACTTTGACAAAAAGGGAGCAGAAGAAGGAAAGGCGGAGGCGGTCAGTCCCTTGGCGGATGGACTGGTCATTGGTGGTAGAGGGCGCCCGACCACCTTTGGATCGGCGACCCACAGCGTGGAATGACACTGTGGATTTTATGGATATTGCTGTCCATGTTCAAGCTAGTGGTTTTCTTGATGCTTGTACTATCCATACTTTGACTGTGGCGCACCGTCATCTTGCACCCCATTCCATGGTGTTGAATACTTGGATTGCACCTCCATGCAATCCCATCAAGAAACGACTCTATGGTTTTGGCCAGGCTTCGAAAGACCGCGGTTGGAATCATGATGTGGTTAATCCACGGTCTATGATCCATTTTGCTCGGCCATATCTTTCCGCTGATGATCAACTTACGGCAATGCAGGCATCTCTTGTTTGGAAAAAGTATGCAGAGTTGCGCCCTTTTGCATGTGTTACTTCTCTCAAGTCATTGCAACTTCCACGTCTCTTGATGGCTGATGAAAAGGTTCCCACTACGTTGGATCAACATCAAGCATGGCTGAATTCAGCCGCGTTGCTACGGTTTGATTTCAATCATGGTGATTTTGTTCGCTGGCTCGGCGGTGAATATACCAACGAAGGGCGTGACTTCAATCTTGAATGGGATGTAATCGAATCCCATTTGAAGTCAAAGGTGCTCCCATCAGATCTTCCACCTACAAAATTGGACATGGCGTATTGTATTCAAACTGAAGGTGTTCCTCTCCGTGGACAATGTACTACGCCTATGGAGGCAACACTTCTACAAAACGAATATGATAACCACCCAGCGGTGGGTTCTAGCTTGGCCGCGGTTGAGAAGAAATTTGCAAAGGAGGAGTGGAACTCCTACCACATCCACTACCTGCGATTTGTCTATGAATTTCTCCCGGGCTTGGTCATCAATCCGATTCGGTGCGTCTTTGATAAAGGAAAGGGTCGAATCTGTATTGATTGCTCCAATGGTCCTAATTCGTTAGGTTCCATCAATCTTTACATTCCATCTCCGAAAGATGCTATTCCCGGTGAGGAGGATGAATGCCCTGCAGTGTACTGCCAATATGCGTTTGATCGCTTCTTGCATCAAGTCCTCAGGATGCGCATCACTCGCCCAAATGATCCCATTATGGTCCATGCGGATGATATAGAAGCTGCGTTTCGATGAGTGCTCTATCATCCCAATATGGCGTGTGCTTTTGCATATGTTTATTCTGATTATCTGATGGTTCCAGTGGGTCAAGTTTTTGGTTCTCGGAGTGCGCCTTCCTACTACTGTGTACTTGTTGATGTCAGCCAAGCATTGGCGGCTTGTCGGCAGGATGAGCCTATTCTTCATCCATTGGTCGCTTCCTGCACCTATGAGGTAGATACTTCCTCTCCTCTTGTACAGGTGCCTCCAGATTCGAGATATCCTCCACTCACTTTGCAGGAGCAAACTGAAATGTACAATGCGAGCTTTGTGGATGATAATGGCGTGGTGGCATATTTGAAAACGATGCCGCAGGCACTCCAACACAGCGTCAGGTCAGCTTTTGAAGTCTTTGGTGATGCAGATCGTCGAGGTGGCTGTCTTCAGGATGCTAAGTGGACTTCTCTTGTTTCCGAGACATTTCTTTTTCTTGGATTCCGGATTGACACCCATGCTATGACCGTTTCTTGGCCTTTTGCAAAACGGAAAGCACTGGATGGTGAAATCCAGGATATTCTTTCTCAAAAACGGAAATATGTAACTCCCAAAGAGATGGCTCACATTATTGGTGTGATTCGATCGGCGGCGGCCATTGCCCCATGGGGGACGTTTCTTAGTTTTAATTTACAAAATGCACTGACAACAGCTGCAAGAAATGCACATTCTACGAATCGCTCTTGGTGGACTCGATCTTGGATCTATCTTTCGGGAGTTGCTATTGCAACATTGCATCAGATTTGGGAAACACTTACTGTTCCTGAAGGAAGTCCATTGTGGTCGCGTCCCATTTCCCTCTATTTGGACCGTGATTTTTCACACCGAGTGTTTTCGGATGCTAGCTATGCTGGAATTGGTGGATGGAGTTCTGATTTTGGTTTCCTTTGGCGCCTTTGTCGCGAGGACCTTATACGTGCTGGATTTGATATGCGTGACATTGATTTGGCGTCTTCCGAACCTGTTTCGGATGGCTCCAATGAAGGTCTCCATATCAATCCTTTGGAATTCATTGGTGTTCTGGTGAACCTTTGGATTGTTTTGAAATTTGTGAAGAAATTGGGACCCCGTTTGGGGGGCTACATTCTGCTTCTGTTGGCGGACAACACCACTGCATTGGGGTGGATGTCTCTTGCCGCTCGCACCAAAAATCCGTTGTTACAAGGACTTGCCCGTTTGGGCGCAGCACTGCTTGTTCATGCTGCAGCTTTACTAACCAAGGTTGTTAAGCGACATTTGCCAGGCGATCAGAACGACGTGGCGGATGCCTTAAGTCGCCCCCCCACAAGCGCCAATCCAGAGCAAAATGTTCTGGACTCCGTTATCGCGCAATGGTCCCAGTTGGACGACTGTCGCATTTGCCTAGTCCCCTTCGAGCTGCTTTCAACAATTGCGTCCGTGATTTCATCACAATCAACCGCGGTACGGTACGATCAAATAACGACCAATCTTTTGAGTCTCGAGCTGCGCACTTTGCCCGCTTCTGCGAGGACATGGAATGCTCCGAGCACTATTTACGAGGATTAGACTGGGCTGACACTCTCAGACTTCTGGGTACCTATTTGCATGCAGTCCAGCGTGGCAACAATTTGGACAAGTTCACTGATTTGAGTGCGCAGACCATGACAAATTACCTGTCTGCTGCTCATTGTTGGCTTGAGGTCGTTCAGGACCATTCCATTGATATATATGACCCGCATTCCTCTGGCAAAGGACGCCGATATCATCCCTTCTTAGCCCTGCATCTGCTTTCATCCCCGAAGAGTTTTGCAATACACCACTGGCGTTCATTCCGGATGATTTCCGCTTCTATGATCGCAATCACTGTTTGGTCCCACATCATTTGGTATTCTGTCGACATTTAAAAGGGGAGATTCTGGAGTTGGAGATTTGTTGGCGCTATGACAAGAGTGCCAACAACTTCACCATCCGTCGATTTTGCCTGACGTCACACCCGATTTTTGATCCGATAGATGCTGCAGTGAGTTGGAGATTTGTTGGCGCTATGACAAGAGTGCCAACAACTTCACCATCCGTCGATTTTGCCTGACGTCACACCCGATTTTTGATCCGATAGATGCTGCAGTGAGTATAGTCCATCGATGCCACCTTTTGAAGGTTCCGTCTGTTGAACCAATGGGGGTATTCAGTACTAATGGCAGCACCTACCGATTTCTACGCGACTCTGATGTTCGAAAAGTGATGCAGCATTCAGTGGATCTGGCCTACCCAGATAAAAATCACTACATGCAATGCAACAAACATCTCATCCAGCCTCATTCCAACCGAATCACTGCCGCAGTTTGCCTTCAACGTGGTGGAGCCAGTAATGACGACATTGCGTTTAAATTGCGCTGGAGTCCGACAGTTGGATTTCGGTTCTGGCGGACATCAGACAAGCGACAGGCTTGTTGTCGTCCAAACCGATTGACAACTTTGTGGCCCATAAAGCCATCATTGCCAACCAGCCATGCCAACATGCGACCCATCAAGTCGTCATGCAGAGGCACTAACCATAGTAATCTCCGATCCGTCTAATAGGAAATAATCATCTCTACAGGAAATAACTATTCTAAAAGACTTGTTATCTACATGGAATGGGCAAAGCAAAAGCCTTGCACGAAAACTCAAATTTCCCAAAACTTTACTGGATGTTATGCAATCCAGAAAGGCCGGTACAAAACCCACGTACCAAACTCCCGCAGGATTCAGTATGGAATTTTTGTGGCGCTCGTTTGGATTGTTTTAACGGTCCATCCGCCACTCAGCCCTACAAAAAAGTGCATGATTTGGGGAGGCCAGAACTGTACCTTATTTGATATCAGTAGAATAAAAATTTAACCCATATAAAGCTTCTAGCTTAGATCCTTAGCTTTAATCTTGTCCAGGTCGCATTAAAAAAGAACACTTTGCTCGTGAGTTATAGCCTTCTAAGCTCCGGGGTGCTTTGGGACAGATTATCCTTTGTACTGCACGCATGGCAGACACTCCCTTCGACACGACTGGGGGCAGACTGACACAAAAATCAAAAAAATACTCATCATCATCGATCGTCATAAATTTCACCTGATTGTCGATCATGAGAATTGCAATGACATCAGACAAGCGACAGGCTTGTTGTCGTCCAAACCGATTGACAACTTTGTGGCCCATAAAGCCATCATTGCCAACCAGCCATGCCAACATGCGACCCATCAAGTCGTCATGCAGAGGCACTAACCATAGTAATCTCCGATCCGTCTAATAGGAAATAATCATCTCTACAGGAAATAACTATTCTAAAAGACTTGTTATCTACATGGAATGGGCAAAGCAAAAGCCTTGCACGAAAACTCAAATTTCCCAAAACTTTACTGGATGTTATGCAATCCAGAAAGGCCGGTACAAAACCCACGTACCAAACTCCCGCAGGATTCAGTATGGAATTTTTGTGGCGCTCGTTTGGATTGTTTTAACGGTCCATCCGCCACTCAGCCCTACAAAAAAGTGCATGATTTGGGGAGGCCAGAACTGTACCTTATTTGATATCAGTAGAATAAAAATTTAACCCATATAAAGCTTCTAGCTTAGATCCTTAGCTTTAATCTTGTCCAGGTCGCATTAAAAAAGAACACTTTGCTCGTGAGTTATAGCCTTCTAAGCTCCGGGGTGCTTTGGGACAGATTATCCTTTGTACTGCACGCATGGCAGACACTCCCTTCGACACGACTGGGGGCAGACTGACACAAAAATCAAAAAAATACTCATCATCATCGATCGTCATAAATTTCACCTGATTGTCGATCATGAGAATTGCAATGACATCAGACAAGCGACAGGCTTGTTGTCGTCCAAACCGATTGACAACTTTGTGGCCCATAAAGCCATCATTGCCAACCAGCCATGCCAACATGCGACCCATCAAGTCGTCATGCAGAGGCACTAACCATAGTAATCTCCGATCCGTCTAATAGGAAATAATCATCTCTACAGGAAATAACTATTCTAAAAGACTTGTTATCTACATGGAATGGGCAAAGCAAAAGCCTTGCACGAAAACTCAAATTTCCCAAAACTTTACTGGATGTTATGCAATCCAGAAAGGCCGGTACAAAACCCACGTACCAAACTCCCGCAGGATTCAGTATGGAATTTTTGTGGCGCTCGTTTGGATTGTTTTAACGGTCCATCCGCCACTCAGCCCTACAAAAAAGTGCATGATTTGGGGAGGCCAGAACTGTACCTTATTTGATATCAGTAGAATAAAAATTTAACCCATATAAAGCTTCTAGCTTAGATCCTTAGCTTTAATCTTGTCCAGGTCGCATTAAAAAAGAACACTTTGCTCGTGAGTTATAGCCTTCTAAGCTCCGGGGTGCTTTGGGACAGATTATCCTTTGTACTGCACGCATGGCAGACACTCCCTTCGACACGACTGGGGGCAGACTGACACAAAAATCAAAAAAATACTCATCATCATCGATCGTCATAAATTTCACCTGATTGTCGATCATGAGAATTGCAATGACATCAGACAAGCGACAGGCTTGTTGTCGTCCAAACCGATTGACAACTTTGTGGCCCATAAAGCCATCATTGCCAACCAGCCATGCCAACATGCGACCCATCAAGTCGTCATGCAGAGGCACTAACCATAGTAATCTCCGATCCGTCTAATAGGAAATAATCATCTCTACAGGAAATAACTATTCTAAAAGACTTGTTATCTACATGGAATGGGCAAAGCAAAAGCCTTGCACGAAAACTCAAATTTCCCAAAACTTTACTGGATGTTATGCAATCCAGAAAGGCCGGTACAAAACCCACGTACCAAACTCCCGCAGGATTCAGTATGGAATTTTTGTGGCGCTCGTTTGGATTGTTTTAACGGTCCATCCGCCACTCAGCCCTACAAAAAAGTGCATGATTTGGGGAGGCCAGAACTGTACCTTATTTGATATCAGTAGAATAAAAATTTAACCCATATAAAGCTTCTAGCTTAGATCCTTAGCTTTAATCTTGTCCAGGTCGCATTAAAAAAGAACACTTTGCTCGTGAGTTATAGCCTTCTAAGCTCCGGGGTGCTTTGGGACAGATTATCCTTTGTACTGCACGCATGGCAGACACTCCCTTCGACACGACTGGGGGCAGACTGACACAAAAATCAAAAAAATACTCATCATCATCGATCGTCATAAATTTCACCTGATTGTCGATCATGAGAATTGCAATGACATCAGACAAGCGACAGGCTTGTTGTCGTCCAAACCGATTGACAACTTTGTGGCCCATAAAGCCATCATTGCCAACCAGCCATGCCAACATGCGACCCATCAAGTCGTCATGCAGAGGCACTAACCATAGTAATCTCCGATCCGTCTAATAGGAAATAATCATCTCTACAGGAAATAACTATTCTAAAAGACTTGTTATCTACATGGAATGGGCAAAGCAAAAGCCTTGCACGAAAACTCAAATTTCCCAAAACTTTACTGGATGTTATGCAATCCAGAAAGGCCGGTACAAAACCCACGTACCAAACTCCCGCAGGATTCAGTATGGAATTTTTGTGGCGCTCGTTTGGATTGTTTTAACGGTCCATCCGCCACTCAGCCCTACAAAAAAGTGCATGATTTGGGGAGGCCAGAACTGTACCTTATTTGATATCAGTAGAATAAAAATTTAACCCATATAAAGCTTCTAGCTTAGATCCTTAGCTTTAATCTTGTCCAGGTCGCATTAAAAAAGAACACTTTGCTCGTGAGTTATAGCCTTCTAAGCTCCGGGGTGCTTTGGGACAGATTATCCTTTGTACTGCACGCATGGCAGACACTCCCTTCGACACGACTGGGGGCAGACTGACACAAAAATCAAAAAAATACTCATCATCATCGATCGTCATAAATTTCACCTGATTGTCGATCATGAGAATTGCAATGACATCAGACAAGCGACAGGCTTGTTGTCGTCCAAACCGATTGACAACTTTGTGGCCCATAAAGCCATCATTGCCAACCAGCCATGCCAACATGCGACCCATCAAGTCGTCATGCAGAGGCACTAACCATAGTAATCTCCGATCCGTCTAATAGGAAATAATCATCTCTACAGGAAATAACTATTCTAAAAGACTTGTTATCTACATGGAATGGGCAAAGCAAAAGCCTTGCACGAAAACTCAAATTTCCCAAAACTTTACTGGATGTTATGCAATCCAGAAAGGCCGGTACAAAACCCACGTACCACAAGCAGGTACAAAAAATCTCTTCCGGAAGCAACCTGCGTCAGCTCTCACCAGCTGTCGCGGCGCATAAAGCACATACGCACATGTTCTTCACAAACTAGTCACAGATCTGGATCTACCTTCAATACTTATCCATCTCTGTAAGTACTCGAACCGTACTCCCGTCCGTGTTCGATATCACGAATGTCCGACTTCACTGTCCGACATGTTCGACTGTTCCTTTATTTGTTAAGATCCCATTTCACCAACACACTTTGTGGCCCATAAAGCCAACATTGCCAACCAGCCGTGCCAACATGCGACCCATCAAGTCGTCAAGCAGAGGCACCGGCCATAGCGATCTCCGATCCGCCTAATAGGAAATAATCATCTCTACAGGAAATAACTATTCTAAAAGACTTGTTATCTACATGGAATGGGCAAAGCAAAAGCCTTGCACGAAAACTCAAATTTCCCAAAACTTTACTGAACTCCCGCAGGATTCAGTATGGGATTTTCGTGGCGCTCAGACATTTGATAGTCCAAGCACACAATTCCATGTTTTCAGATTCCCTGCAAAAACCGACTCATAGGAATCCCCCGAATAAAACGGACCAAACGGACATTTGTCCGTCTGTCCGATCGGACGTGTCGAACTGCTTCCATCAAGGAGTTTCCAATGAATGGTCTCCAAGAGAGCAATTTCAACATGTAGATAAAGTTGGAAATCGGTTCTGGCGGACATCAGACTGCTTGTCTTCGTCCAAACCGATTGACAACGTTGTGGCCCATCAAGCCATGATTGCCAACCAGCCGTGCCAGCATGCGACCCATCATGCAGAGGCACCGTCCATAGCGATCTCCGATCCGCCTAATAGGAAATAATCATCTCTACAGGAAATAACTATTCTAAAAGACTTGTTATCTACATGGAATGGGCAAAGCAAAAGCCTTGCACGAAAACTCAAATTTCCCAAAACTTTACTGAACTCCCGCAGGATTCAGTATGGGATTTTCGTGGCGCTCAGACATTTGATAGTCCAAGCACACAATTCCATGTTTTCAGATTCCCTGCAAAAACCGACTCATAGGAATCCCCCGAATAAAACGGACCAAACGGACATTTGTCCGTCTGTCCGATCGGACGTGTCGAACTGCTTCCATCAAGGAGTTTCCAATGAATGGTCTCCAAGAGAGCAATTTCAACATGTAGATAAAGTTGGAAATCGGTTCTGGCGGACATCAGACTGCTTGTCTTCGTCCAAACCGATTGACAACGTTGTGGCCCATCAAGCCATGATTGCCAACCAGCCGTGCCAGCATGCGACCCATCATGCAGAGGCACCGTCCATAGCGATCTCCGATCCGCCTAATAGGAAATAATCATCTCTACAGGAAATAACTATTCTAAAAGACTTGTTATCTACATGGAATGGGCAAAGCAAAAGCCTTGCACGAAAACTCAAATTTCCCAAAACTTTACTGAACTCCCGCAGGATTCAGTATGGGATTTTCGTGGCGCTCAGACATTTGATAGTCCAAGCACACAATTCCATGTTTTCAGATTCCCTGCAAAAACCGACTCATAGGAATCCCCCGAATAAAACGGACCAAACGGACATTTGTCCGTCTGTCCGATCGGACGTGTCGAACTGCTTCCATCAAGGAGTTTCCAATGAATGGTCTCCAAGAGAGCAATTTCAACATGTAGATAAAGTTGGAAATCGGTTCTGGCGGACATCAGACTGCTTGTCTTCGTCCAAACCGATTGACAACGTTGTGGCCCATCAAGCCATGATTGCCAACCAGCCGTGCCAGCATGCGACCCATCATGCAGAGGCACCGTCCATAGCGATCTCCGATCCGCCTAATAGGAAATAATCATCTCTACAGGAAATAACTATTCTAAAAGACTTGTTATCTACATGGAATGGGCAAAGCAAAAGCCTTGCACGAAAACTCAAATTTCCCAAAACTTTACTGAACTCCCGCAGGATTCAGTATGGGATTTTCGTGGCGCTCAGACATTTGATAGTCCAAGCACACAATTCCATGTTTTCAGATTCCCTGCAAAAACCGACTCATAGGAATCCCCCGAATAAAACGGACCAAACGGACATTTGTCCGTCTGTCCGATCGGACGTGTCGAACTGCTTCCATCAAGGAGTTTCCAATGAATGGTCTCCAAGAGAGCAATTTCAACAAGTTGGATTTCGGTTCTGGCAGACATCAGACAAGCGACAGGCTTGTCGTCGTCCAAACCGATTGACAACTTTGTGGCCCATAAAACCATCATTGCCAACCAGCCGTGCCAACATGCGACCCATCAAGTCGTCATGCAGAGGCACCGACCATAGCGATCTCCGATCCGCCTAATAGGAAATAATCATCTCTACAGGAAATAACTATTCTAAAAGACTTGTTATCTACATGGAATGGGCAAAGCAAAAGTCTTGCACGAAAACTCAAATTTCCCAAACCTTTACTGGATGTTTGCAATCCAGAAAGGCCGGTACAAAACCCACATACAGAACTCCCGCAGGATTCAGTATGGGATTTTCGTGGCGTTCAGACGTTTGCCCACAATTCCACCGACTCATAGGAATCCCCCGAATAAAAACGGACCAAACGGACATTTGTCCGTCTGTCCGATCGGACGTGTCGAACTGCTTCTATCAAGGAGCTTCCAATGAATGGTCTCCAAGAGAGCAGTAGATAATGTTGGAAATCGGTTCTGGCGGACATCAGACTGCTTGTCTTCGTCCAAACCGATTGACAACTTTGTGGCCCATAAAGCCAACATTGCCAACCACTCATGCCAACATGCGACCCATCAAGTCGTCATGCAGAGGCACCGACCATAGCGATCTCCGATCCGCCTAATAGGAAATAATCATCTCTACAGGAAATAACTATTCTAAAAGACTTGTTATCTACATGGAATGGGCAAAGCAAAAGTCTTGCACGAAAACTCAAATTTCCCAAACCTTTACTGGATGTTTGCAATCCAGAAAGGCCGGTACAAAACCCACATACAGAACTCCCGCAGGATTCAGTATGGGATTTTCGTGGCGTTCAGACGTTTGCCCACAATTCCACCGACTCATAGGAATCCCCCGAATAAAAACGGACCAAACGGACATTTGTCCGTCTGTCCGATCGGACGTGTCGAACTGCTTCTATCAAGGAGCTTCCAATGAATGGTCTCCAAGAGAGCAGTAGATAATGTTGGAAATCGGTTCTGGCGGACATCAGACTGCTTGTCTTCGTCCAAACCGATTGACAACTTTGTGGCCCATAAAGCCAACATTGCCAACCACTCATGCCAACATGCGACCCATCAAGTCGTCATGCAGAGGCACCGACCATAGCGATCTCCGATCCGCCTAATAGGAAATAATCATCTCTACAGGAAATAACTATTCTAAAAGACTTGTTATCTACATGGAATGGGCAAAGCAAAAGCCTTGCACGAAAACTCAAATTTCCCAAAACTTTACTGAACTCCCGCAGGATTCAGTATGGGATTTTCGTGGCGCTCAGACATTTGATAGTCCAAGCACACAATTCCATGTTTTCAGATTCCCTGCAAAAACCGACTCATAGGAATCCCCCGAATAAAACGGACCAAACGGACATTTGTCCGTCTGTCCGATCGGACGTGTCGAACTGCTTCCATCAAGGAGTTTCCAATGAATGGTCTCCAAGAGAGCAATTTCAACAAGTTGGATTTCGGTTCTGGCAGACATCAGACAAGCGACAGGCTTGTCGTCGTCCAAACCGATTGACAACTTTGTGGCCCATAAAACCATCATTGCCAACCAGCCGTGCCAACATGCGACCCATCAAGTCGTCATGCAGAGGCACCGACCATAGCGATCTCCGATCCGCCTAATAGGAAATAATCATCTCTACAGGAAATAACTATTCTAAAAGACTTGTTATCTACATGGAATGGGCAAAGCAAAAACCTTGCACGAAAACTCAAATTTCCCAAACCTTTACTGGATGTTATGCAATCCAGAAAGGCCGGTACAAAACCCACGTACCAAACTCCCGCAGGATTCAGTATGGGATTTTCGTGGCGCTCAGACGTTTGATAGTCCAAGCGCACAATTCCATGTTTTCAGATTCCCTGCAAAACCGACTCATAGGAATCCCCCGAATAAAAGGACCAAACGGACATTTGTCCGTCTGTCCGATCGGACGTGTCGAACTGCTTCTATCAAGGAGTTTCCAATGAATGGTCTCCAAGAGAGCAATTCCAACACCGACATCTGTGCCCACATACTTACGTGACTGCTTCCAAGGCGTCGGTGATATGTTGCAGAAGGCCATTACTGGAGTGATGAAGATGTCTTTTTCATAGGTCTCGTTTTTCTTCCTTTTTCGTGTTCTTTGCGTTCTTTTTGTTTGTCTCTTGGAGTGCTCAAAGTGGCTTGTGGTGTTGGGTTGGTCACTCCTAGATCAACCTTGTGGTAGGAAAGCAGATCTCAGTAATACCGCACATGGGATTTCTGAGATTGGTCGAACGAATCGAGTCTATTACTCCATCAGTTCGACCCGCTTCACACCACAATCCACCAGCTACACACCAAGACAAAAATACTACGAACACACACACGGAGGACGGCAGTAGGCTATCTTAGATAGTCCAACGTAGACCGTAGGCACACTGTTGGATCTCTTTGACTAAATTGTGTTACAGACGGACGAAGGCCAAACGGCCTTTGACCGTCAAAAGTTGTTGTCGATGCGCCGAGGCAATGATGCCCAGTTTATCGACTGAGATTGAATTCACCCACTTGTGCTGTGGTAATTCAATTTTTCTCTCCCAAACCTCACCCGCCCTGTTGGGCACCGCCTCCATTTTACCATATCGGCGGTGCCTGGTAGGAAAGCAGATCTCAGTAATACCGCACATGGGATTTCTGAGATTGGTCGAACGAATCGAGTCTATTACTTGATCAGTTCGACCCGCTTCACACCACAACCCACCAGCTACACACCAAGACAAAAATACTACGAACACACACACGGAGGACGGCAGTAGGCTATCTTAGATAGCTCATTGCCAATCGTTGACGAGTTCTTCGCTGAAACTGAAAAGTATGGGTATGAAAAACCCCAAAGAATTATTCAATTCGAACGGTGGTAGAGGATGGGCCTGATGGTAGCCCAAAAGAACTTGCGAGGCGCTGAAGAAAATCGATTCGCAAGTTGTTGTATTTTTTGTCTTTGATGGGAAGACGAATTCGGAAATGTTGATTGTCTTCGTCTTTGTTGGGAGACGAGATCAGCGAAGTTCTGAAGGACAATCGCTGCAGTCAGCTGTGTGCGTGACTGCGAGAATATGAGCTTGATGGGTGCTCAATAACTTGCGAAAACGCTGTGAAATCCGATCCGCAAGTTGTTGTGTTTTCGTCTTCTGATGGGATACGAAGTGGGCGATCTCTGATGGGGAAATCGCGGCAGTTAGCTGATGGTGCGTAACTGCGACTGTTAATCTGACAGAATATTATTATTCTTGGGGGAACGCTCGAGATTACACTAGAAGATAAGATATCAATTCAAGGTAAACAAAACAGGATGCGATGAGTCGATCGGGAATTGACGAACAGTTGATGCGCTTGATGCGCAAAGTTCCAACTGTTCTCATCCGACGACACGTCATTATATCTATTTTACTATTAATTACTACAAGACCCATACGACCGCTAACATACGAATCGTATTGGTCCGTATCACAAAACCTGTTCTTGATACAATTCTGTCATTGATCTTGTTGGCATGGATGCTGCTAATATTAACAATCTACAGTATCCTGTCAGTCAGCCACGTGACGCCAATGGTGACCCCCAACCTGATGTACTTTGGGATGTTCCAAAACCGCTCAAGGCATATCTTCATGGGATCCGTGGTTACGTCTACCACCAAGAAACTATGCTGAAGGACCCAGTCACCCTGACTAACTGTGTCCTCATTGACCCTGATGATTTTGATACATACAGGGCCACCAGCGCATTCATTGTGTTCTGTAGCCGCACCATCCCACAGCCTCTCGTCTCCAAGCCATCTCGACGTTCACCAGCTGAGGAATTTGATCGGGGCACTAAACTAGATGCTAATAACTATCCGACTTTGTCCAATAATAGGCAATGGAATAGTCATCATGCCAAACGTCTCACCCCTGATGAGGAACATACTCAATACCCTTGTCTTGCTGAGACTTTTGTCTCTGGTCTTTCATCAGTTGACCTTGAGCCTGAAGGCAAACATGGAACATTCCCCGTACCCTTGTCTTGTTGAGCCGTTTGTTACTGATCTTGCATCGGTCAACCTTGAGCCTGATCCCGTTGTTGACCTAGAGACCAAAAGCCGACATGGTACCCTTGACGAGGAACACGTCCAGGATCCTTGTCTTGTTGAGCCGGTTGTTACTGATCTTGCATCAGTTGACCTTGAACCCGATCCTGTTACCTACCGGGCTTGTCTAGCATCTTTGGCAACCTTCCTTGCAAGACAGCTATAGAAAAAATTATTTCAGAAACGAAACAACACGCATTCCGGCAGAACCAACCAGTCTGCCTCGCGTAGCGCTAGTACTGAATTTACGTAGAAAACTTTCGAATTTATCACCAAGCCAACCATTC
>CAKOGP040001905.1:0-14171 GCA_933822405.4 Cylindrotheca closterium
ATGGCACCAGCAACCGTAGCTCCATCGTCAATATCTTTAGCGTCCGCCATATCCATATCAAATTCCAACTTTGCTTCACCGACATCAAGAGGATCAGAGCCAAACCCATCCAGAAAATCGATAGCTTTGTCAACGCCCTGCTGAGTTTGGTCGGCTGGTCGTGCCCGTAGAGTCTCCAAGCACCACACAAGTTCCTTGCGGCGTGTCGTATGGATGAGAGACTTAGGGAACCATTTACCCAGAACTCTGTTGGATCGAGTAGTCGTTGATGCCCCCAAATGATGAGTGAAGAACGGAACCAGTCCTTTCAAAACGTTTGTTGCCAATGCTGCGTACTTCAACCGGCTGATGAAGAGATAAGTCCCTTCCATTTCGCCAGGTAGAACCATGATGAACAGCGGGCTTGGGACATTATTCTCCAGGTCCATTTTTTGCTTCCTTTCCGACTCTCGGGCCCGGCGCTGTTGCGCTGGTGTCAGAACAATGGTCAGAATAGCTGGATCACGAGAGGTGCGGACACGGTGTTTTATGAGCCATGCGACATCAGTGATGTCTTGCTGCACTTGGAACGGGATCGCGTGGCCATTCCCACCGCCTCCTGGGTGTGGAAGGGTCTTGACAAGTTTGCTGACAGTGTCAGGCTTGATCTTGGTCAGAGTTGCGGTACTGTTGATATTGTGATCGTCCACAATAGTGTCGGCAACGGCTTGAGTCAGGCCGATTCGGACAAAGAGTTGGCGCAGGATCGCTGGTTTGGCCATGGTTGAATCGGATATGCGGGTTGGAACTGTTGTTGTTGAGTTTTGTGTTGAAATGAATTTTCTGTCACCACAGATGAATTTTGTGTGGGTTTTGGCGAATGATACGAACGTTAGTTTGGCTTGCGCGCAAGTCGGTGTATATAATAACGGATTTATTTTAAGCGGTCATGCGGGCGTTTTTGGCGGATTGATATATATAAATAAATTGCAGATCTTTCTCCCTCCAAACAAGCTGTGTATCGACGCGTAGTACCAAATCTTTGGATCCAGGTGCTTCGGCTCTCCCTCCAACCTTTGAAAGCGTCCCCTCAAGGTTGGATATTGTCTGATCTTACACTTCATAGAATGAAATGTATCCTATGCACACCTATTGTATGATAGTTGATCATAACAAGGTGTAATTCAGCAATAGGTATCCTGACGTTGACATGTCGGTCAACAGGTCGTTTAAAGTCTCAGCTGGTGTTGCTATCAAGCCGTACAGCAGCGCTGGGTCTAATAAACTGAGTTAATGTGCCCGTTATTGAACGATAGTAGAGCGATAAAGGGATTTGACTAGTCACAGTGTTGCAAGAGGGAGATAATCAAAATTATAAGCTGTTGGTTGGCGATAGCCATTCATTCTAGTTCATCGAGTCAACTCAACACGGGGGATTCAATTCACAGGCAGGTACAAAAAATATCTTCCGGAAGCCACCTGTGTCAGCTCTCACCAGCTGTTGCGGCGTATAAAGCACATACGCACATGTTCTTCACAAACTAGTCACAGATCTGGATCTACCTTCAATACTTATCCATCTCTGTACATACTCGAACCGTACTACTGTCCGTATATGGTACCACGAATGTCCGGCCTTGCTGTCCAACATATTCGACTGCTCTTTTATCCTTTAAGATCCCATTTCACCAACACACTTCTGCCGTTTTGACCACTCCAGTTGCAATAACAAATCCTTTTTCATTTAATATGTAACATGTATATATGACCAACAAATGTCACATTTAATCTTCCTGATCCCCTTGGATCAATGCTCAAAACTTGCGGAACTTTTTCCCTTGCAGAGGTTTTGTCATATAATCCCCCCACATGTCATCTGTCGGCATGTGTTCAATTGTAAGATTTCCTTTCTCAACCTGATCAGTGACAAAGAAATAACGGATGTTCAATGCTCGGCTTCTTTTGCCAGCACTTGATCTTCCGTTCTTTTTGAGGAGAATGAAGCTCATATTGTCTTGATACAAGATATTCTTCTCAATCAGATAACCTTGTTCTTCCATGAACATGCGTGTCCACAACACTTGTGTGATCACATTGTCTCCTCTGATTAGTTCTGCATGTGTACTTCTGCAGCTGTTTAGCTTCTGTTTCTTGGATATAGCCTGCATAGCTCCAACACCCATGGTCATCACTCCTCCTGTGTGACTCTTGAAATCAGGGTGAACTGCAAAAGACGCGTCAACAAAGCACTTCATTACTTGAAGGTTGTCAGCGCTCAGCGTGAGATGCCATTTCTTGGTAGAGTGCATGTATCTCATATGCCTTCCAAGTTTATGCCAATCACTCTGATTTGGGTTTTGAACTCGTGAAGCCAGAATTGCCACCGTCAAATGCATATCCAGACGCGCACGTTTGGTCAAAAACTAATGTTTTGCAACAAACCTGTGAAACTCAGTCTGTTGGTCTTTATCTAAAAGTTTTCCCTTTCCTACCTCCAGCAAATTATTTCCAGCAGGTGTTTCCTATTAGTCGTCTTCCTTAAACTTAACAGAAAATTTGTCAAGCATTCTTTGGACATAATCGTCCATTCGAATCTTCAACTTTCCTTTCTTTGAATAATCCAATGTCATTCCCAGATAGGTGTGAATTCGTCCCCGTGTGCAAGTCACTTCCTTTAGTCCTCCGTATCTCTCATTTATCCATGTAAATAAATCCTCGAGAACTCTTTGTTCCCTGTGGCTCGCTAGCACATCATCAACATGACACCTGATGGTCAATTGCTTTTCATTGACCATCATATTTGCAATACATGGATCGTATACATTAAATACGAATCCGTATTATTCCAGTGATGCCCTCAGATTTTGATACTACAGCAGCGAAGCCTGCAAAATCCCATAAAAAGCACGGAGGATCACAACATAGATCACTCGACGTCCATTTTCGATTACTACAAAATCCTGATACATCGGATCTAGGTCAATCATACAATCAACCAGCAGTCCAGTAATTTTCATTACTACTTGATCTTCTCCTTCTTCCTGCTCGGGCATCAATGTTTGGATAAACACGTTAGGTATATCCATTGACATGACGTTTCTACCTTCATGGGCATCAATTACATCCGTACAGATAATAGCCTCATGCAAAGCTGTAGGACTTGCGGTGTCCTCACGAGACAACCAATCCCGGGTCTCGTTACCTTTGAATACGCAGCGTCCTTTGATCGTTACTCCATCATTCTTTTCGGCCAGTAGCATCATTGCATCTACAGCCTTCTTTCTTTCAGTCGGCTTTAGTTTCTCAATACTGATAGGTGTCCAGCAACTGCGCTTGATCAGTTGGTCAAGTTCTTTTATGGCCGCGTCTTTACCTTGCTCCTTGCATATCTTCAGTCCTTTATTCAGATAGTATTGTTGAATGAACAAGACTCCGTCTTGCCCATTGATACCACCGTTGACACCATCACGTATCTGTTGAATAACACGAGCGACTACCAACGCCTTGTCCGCGTCATATTCGCCTTTGTTTGTGTTTCCCACTTGCTGGAATGCCAAATTGTGCATGCGTTCTCGGATGGAACGCTCGTACTTCTGGTTCCCTTGTAACTGTGCTCTCTTTGTTTGCGTGTCAATCCTTTTCTTGATGGCTTGATACAACGAGACTCGGAGTCTTTTCATTTGTGCTTTTCTTCTCATTGCACTGGTATCTCACACTTCCATCAATGGTCGTGAGGCCAAATGAATTGTTAACAAAAACAAGATCAATGTGCAGCACAACACTCAGATTGTGCATTAACAACTCCTTTGGTATTTCTATCCAGTCATCCCGCACTCCTTCGGGCGTGGCACGCTTCGTCTTTCCTTTTAGGACCAAAGAACCAGGTCCATATATCTTTTCAGCAATGATTGCATCTTCTTCATTCACATTGCAGTTCTTGAACAAACCAGATCTTACTGCAATACGAAACGCTTGCACGTCTGGTGCACCAGCCATATGATACTCTGATCGTGCGCGATTAGCCCGCTCAACTTGTTTATCAGTGAAGCCTTCGATATTCTCCTGTACCGTCTGTATGCCACAATAATCGGAATCAGAATAGCTAATTTTTCAAATTCTACCGCAGAAAATAACGCCACATTTATGGCATTCAGTGTGTGTGACACCAAACTTGTCGCAGTCACAATTTCCGCATTCTCTGTAATCACACTCAGGGTATTCGGATCCATCGTCACATTCTGCCCTACCATTGGGTACAAAAGTGTACAATCCGTTTTGATGTACATACCTCATTTGTTGTCCCCCCTTCGTAATGATGAAGGAGTTTTCAATATCAGTGTCCATAACGACACGGAATCCAAGGATAAACTATCAAGGTTACATTGCGCTTCAGTATCAAGCAAGCAAGTCTGTCCTTTGATGATATTTGATTCAACCTGTTGATGCAGATCACGTTGGCCAGTGTTTGTACCATAGTTGAACATGTAATCCAGGTCAGACACAGTGCCCGGTTTGGCGTAATCTTCGTTCATTCGTAGGCTGAACGTAGATCCAGAATCAAGATGCACACCAAGATCGATATCCCAGTGCTTACTTCCATTAGACTTGAAAGGTTTGTTGTTGTCTTTGGTCCATGAGAACAGTGCTTCAATGAATCCATCTTCGAGGTCGACTTGTAGATCTGCATGTTCAAGCTTCCATCGCTGATCATGCTGTCATCGACCTTGAAAGTACTGGCAGCTTCTAGTTGTGCTTGCCATTTCTTCATTAGCAACTCTCCCTGTCTTCAGTGGAGACTGCTTTCTTCTTCAGAATTGGTCTTACATGTACTTGTGCAAGGTTCCATCCTGTAATTCTACCATTAGATCGTCCATCAGCAACAGACCTGCCTCGTATCACATAAGAACCGGGTACATCAGTAGTACCAGAAGTGCCATTTCCACTCCTGTCAACAACAGCTCGTTCCATATTGCTTCGATGTTGTTGAACAGTTGATTGCATTCCCATGACGCTAGACGCGGCACCCGACTGCGCCGCAGATGCAGTCGCAGGGACTTGGAGATTGGCTCTCCCCGCTCGTCTTGAAGTAGTAGTAGTAGTAGTCGGTGCGTCGCTGTATCGTCCTGGGTCGCTCCATTCCGCTCATTCAGCGTTCGGGACAACGGGTGACCCCATGGCCAGTATCTCCGCAACACCAGCAACTAAAAGCCGGTCGTGAAGATGTTGTTCGAGCATTCGACTGTACGTTGCTCACTCCGTCAGGGGCACTGCTGCTCGCAGTGTTTGCTCTTGGAGTAGGTCTCGGTGTTGTTGGACCTTTCTTTCTATTGTCCGGCTTATGTTTGATCAGCGCTTTGGCAACCAGATCAATCGGAGTTGGGTATTCATTTCTCTGATCGTAGTCCTTAAATTCCATGGCGTAGGTCTGATTCGCTTTGTCCAACATGCTTCCGAAGCGAGACCTGTCACAGTTGTAGAAAAATGCACTCGCTTTAAATGTTTCGAGAACTTCTTTCTTGAACGTGTCTTGGACTGCCTTGGTATCGTCCGGATCGTCCTCCGGATTGTATAGATCCAGGTACCCCATTGTCTTGGTCGCATAGACATGCAACACATCGTTGCCAAGGATCTCGAACAATTGATCAGCTTGGGCTTCGAACCGTCTTCTGTAATCGTTAACAGACTCATTTTGCTTCTGAGTACAGTTTGTGAATCTCTTGAGAGATTCCGTGAGTCCAAGAGTTGCCATTCGGTCTCATCCATGACAGTCATGAACGTCTTCATACGCTTCAACAACTTCACGTGATCTTCTTGGAGGTCTTGCCAATCAGCTTCAGTGCTCAACTTATCTCTCATCGCCGATGGGATGAAATGCTTGGTGATGATCGCTGCAACAGTATATTTATTTGTATGGGCCATGTTTCGTTCACTTGCGATTGCGTCTTGAGCTTAGTCCAAACTCTTGAGCGCTATAGCCTCAAGCAAGTTCACCGTCACCTGACCGTGAGTAAATTCAGGGTTGTGAGGGTGATACTGTTTCTTTTGTTTGGTCTTCTTTCTTTGAGACCCTCGACCGGTCTGCTGGACATATCTTCCACCACGGCCACCTCGGCCGCCTCTGCCTTGGTTTCTTCCACCAGGCATCTTGCTCTTTAGTTCCTCCTACTTTGCAATGTTCAAAAATTACCTTTGTTGATCGACTGTCAGATATTCAACTCCGTAGCTGTAATGAGAGCCTCAACGCTCTAGCTACCTCTGGAGTACACTGAGCTCAAATCTACATCGGCTATGGATTGCCTACAATAGGAACAGGTGCCAGTGATGCTGGGCTTCTACCTGCGGATCAACAGTCTCACCACTTCCTATTAGATCTTATTCTACTGTTATTCTTGCCAGAAGTCGATCAACAATGATCTCCACAAGCAGGTACAAAAAATCTCTTCCAGAAGCCGCCTGTGTCAGCTCTCACCAGCTGTCGCGGCGTATAAAGCACATACGCACATGTTCTTCACGAACTAGTCACAGAGTAGATCTACCTTCAATACTTATCCATCTCTGTACGTACTTGAACCGTTCTTCTGTCCGTGTTCGATATCACCAATGTCCGACCGCGTATAAAGCACATAAGCACATGTTCTTCACGAACTAGTCACAAAGTAGATCTACCTTCAATACTTATCCATCTCTGTACGTACTTGAACCGTACTACTGTCCATGTTTGGTACCACAAATGTCCAACCTTACTGTCTGACATATTCGACTGCTCTTTTATCCTTTAAGATCCCATTTCACCAACGATATCATGATATCGTAGTTGATGCTGTTGCTTTCTTTATTGACTTTGTACTGGAAGACGACTTGCTCCAACAGTTGCCAGAAGCGAGCATGAGGAGAGATGATGCTACTAGTGCTCTTCCTCCTGTACATGATGGGAACAAGTCAGATAGAGAGCCCGACCAAACAATAGAGGAGATTTGATGAGATAGCCACTAACAAATCTATTATAGTTTGTACTCTTGGGATCCTTGAAGCTACTCTAGACTGCACTCTTGACTCCCTTGGGCCACTTGACTTCGATCTGATCGACCATGGATTGAGCACCGCTAATATTCCAAATGCCACGCTCATTCCTAAGCATGGTAGTGATCATGACCAAAATGTATTGGACTCCACGGCTATTGGAACTGGAGAAGCTAAGCCAACATTCAATCAAGTAGACAGTCATAATTGTAGTAGAGCCTTACCCTTTACTACTATGAACGGACATTCTGCTTTAGATTTTGCAATCAACTTCTTCCAGTCCTTTCCCTATGCAAATCCAATAGATGGACTCCATGAAGTCCATCGTCCACCAACTTCTGAACTAGCTAGACTTGAACATAGCATGGAAGATCCTATCAACCTGGATTGCACCTGTGCAACTCAAGTCGCACTGCCAGAGCTTGAGGTCTATCAGTCTCACAAGCAACCCTTAACTCAAGAGGCGCGCTTTGAGCTGGTGTTGTATCAATCCCACAAGCAATCCTCAACCCAAGAGGCGCACATTGATGATGATACTCGAAAGCCTGACGGGAGAAATGGTCCACCATCTTGCAACAGCTTTGAGCATGGATTACAACCAACTGAGGTTGAACCGAAGAACCCAAGCTCGGCTGTGAAGACTCGTGAACGTGATTGGGAGCGCCTTTGCAGCTACTTTGCATGGTTGCCCAAGCTAGTCATCCAGAAGAACTTGGAACACTACTTGGAAGACTCAACTCAACAGCTACAATAACTACTATAGATATTACAGTATTGGCGCCTTCCAACTTTGTATCTACTTCTAAAGCTAGTCACCAAATCCGAGCTTGGCAATTCCGCAGCTTCCTACTTGCTGGAAAGCACAGATGCAGCACATGTCATGGCACTGAATTGCCAAGCTACAATGATAGTATCATTGAGCGGTCTCCAGGCCTATACCACCAATGTGCTTGTAGCAGAGCTAACCAAAGTCTTCACTTTGATGACACAGCTACAACAAGCTCAAGCAACAATACATTCACATATGGGATCACTACGACCACAATCAGTGGTATAGATCTTTGGCACTGTACATTGGAAGTGGGCGACTTCCTCCATCAGACATGCATTGATGACTGGACAACTTTGTCAATTGGACAGAAGCAATTTGAACAAAGACTACTAGCTAAGACTGAAACGGTAAAAATTATCCACTTGGCAACTTGTCTATGTACCAACGCTTTTTACATGATGCAATCAACTACTTCAACTGAAGACCAAATGGATTCTGACCAAATTGTTGCTCAGATTCATGGGGAGCAGACAACTGGTCTGCAACCACTGCTTGAAGGCAACGAGCCACTCCTTGATGGCTTGCATCAACATATAACTAAACAGTACAAGACGACATTGTACCAACTACACAAATGGCATACCTTGTTGCCATTACATCCTGAAAAGGTTTTCTTTGCCTCATATTGATGGAACCAAGACTACTGAGACTGTTACCAACAGCCCATCAAGACCTAATACAAATTGGCACAAGCGACATATTGTACTGTCGTTCCACCGTGTTAGAGAGGCTATTGCATCCAATACAACTCCTTTCTACACATTGAAGGTACTAAACACCCGGCTGGTATCCTAAGAAAAAGGTATCAACAAATATGGCCACAACTACATACCCTACTTTCCTGAGTAGATGACACAGCTGAGGAGAATTAGATCCTCGCTCACTCACCCATTTGGGGAGTGACAGAATTGTATCAAGAATTGGTTTTGTGATTCGGACCAATACGATTCAATTGTTAGCGGTCTTATGGGTCTTATATTAATTAGTAGTAAACTAGATATGAGGACCTGTCATCGGATGAGAACAGTTGGAACTTTGTGCTCAAGCGCATCAACTGCTCGTCAATTCCCGATTGACTCATCGCGTCATGTTTTGTTTACCTTGAATTGATATCTTATCTTCTAGTGTAACTTTGAGTGTTCCCCAAGAATAATTATATTCTGTCACACTACAGGATTTTCCTGGCGCTGTGATGTTTGATAGTCCAAGCCCACAATTCCATGTTTTCAGATTCCCTGCAAAACCAACTCATGGGAATCCCCCAAATAAACGGACAAATCCGACATTTGTCGGTCTGTCCAATTGGACGTGTCAAACTGCTTCCATCAACGAGTTTCCAATGAATGGTCTCCAAGAGAGCAATTTCAACTCTGAAGATCAGAGTAGGAGAGACGTCCAAAAGCGTGATGTTCAGCTGGAACATCACATGAGCTGCACACTTGTACACACCTATGTGGTGTGCAGCTGGTGATCTTTGAGGACTCAGCGCTAGCGCTCCTGTTTTTCCGCAAAAACATGGAGGTGGCATGTGCCACTAAAGATCACTTCTTAACTGGAAGGAACAAATTGTGGAATGGCGCTCCTGAGTTTCCACGTGTAACTTCCAGTCGCAACACCACATGTCCAGGCCCCAGTGCACTTGAAAAACAAGAGCTTGCCGCAATCACTTACCATCAATTGTTCTATGTTGCTCAAGATAAGATTTCTTCTTGGGATCATTTGCTTTACAGGAATATTTGTCTGTAGTCTTGGTGAAATTGTTGAGAAAGTTCTGACCTGTAAGTGCATACATTACACTGAAGTTGGACTCAATTCTTCTCTTGTATTCAGCAGCAGTCTTGTTCTTGTGTTGATCGCTTTCATAATGGCGTTGATCACCATGAAGATTGGATAGTCCGCAGCATCACTAACAGTCATAAAAACTTGGAATTCAGATCATTGATCCAAGGAGAACAAGATTAGGAGCAACGCAATTTCCTTTCATGTTCCATTGTCATCAACTATGTTAATGAAACGGCAGGAGTGTGTTGGATATATTAGGATTTTCAAAGTACATCTTTGTAGAAACAAGAAAAAGAGAATACATGTGAACGATAGAGAAAAGATGTCAACTGATACGACTAAAAATGAAGACTGATGCAACTAAAAATATCGCGCGTGGCGAGTCAGAAAACAGATCATATTTCTATGGAAATCATCCTGTTGATGATATAAGAAAGCAAGACTCAAGCAAGAACCAAAGTTGGATACTAATCAAAGTGCCGACTACAGTGGAAGGTGAACGGATAAACAGATTGAACTTGCAGCATATCAGGCTAACGTAGAGAGAATTCTGAGAATTTCCACTGAGCTGGAGAAGAAAGAGTCAAAGTCAAAAGTTGACAGACTGTTCTCACTTTTTATAATATACTGCAAGCAACGAGTGAATTGGTTGATAAAGTAGGATCTCTGATAGATCTATATACTTCTATATACTGTAAATTCATGCACTTAGAAGGCAACAATACCTGGACAGCTAAATCACAGTCAATTGAACAGGTAGATTGCAGGAGGCAGTGGATCGCTTACTCCTAACATACATTATAAAAAGTCACTGAATTGAATTGGGGGTTGATATATTCCTACAACTTGAAAGGATAGGAACTTGCTCATGATGAGTGGAAGATTTCAGAATACTGGACATTGTTCCAATGGAAGAAATGCTGGACAAAACAGATCACAGCAAGGCTGAGGTAATGGTCAATACAATGGAAATAAGAGTGACAATTGTAGCCAAAAAGAGAAGAAGTTTCCTCCTCTGACTAGAGGAAACATTCCCAAATTTAGCTTTGATGAAGTAAAGAAGACATTGGTGATCAAAATGTCAACGATGAAGATGGATCATATTGATGACATGATCCAGAGTGTACAAACCTTGAAGTTGTTCGATATTGAAAGTGTGAAACCAACATTGGTATTGGTAACTGATGACAACAATCCTGATAAGGAGATAAAGAATGAAGAAAGAAGAACTCACTATTTGACTGATCAAAAGAATTGGAAGGCCAGAAAGAAGGTGTTTGATAACAATAAACGCAATGTCTATGGAATGATTATGAAGATGTGCATCGATCATATGGTGGACAAGCTTGAGCGAGAAGCTGACTTTGAAAACAAACTGTTCAATGATCCTGTGGAGTTATTGATGCGGATCAAGAATTTTATGACAACTACTGTTGATACAGAATGGGAATATTTTGGTCTGTGGAAGACCATGAGCAATAGGATTAATTACCATCAAAAAGAGAAGGAAAACATTGCAAATTGCAAGTAATTGCAAGTTTTCGTAAACGATCTGAAGAAAAGGCGAAGGCATTGCAAGCTTTGCTCGGTGATGATTTTTTGGATAAGTTTACTGAGAAGAGTCAGGAATATGATTTATTGGGAAGCAATGCTGAACAATCACAACATAAGAAGGAATCATGGGAAAGATTCATGGCCAACAGACTTCTGTATAATTCCAATAGAGCCAAATATCAATCAAGAATCGATGGAATGACGGTGCAGTACATGTTGAAACATCTGGATTTCAAACAGCGTTGTACATTTCCAACTACTTTGGAAAGTGGTGCTGATGTTTTGAATCAACACAAACATGATAACAGGAAGAAGAATTCAAATTGAGGAAATTTGAATGGACAAGGCAAACAGAACAAGTCAAACAACAATCAAAATGACGGAGATCAAGTTTCGCAACAACAAACTCGAGCGTGTTTTGTGTCGCACCTCAATGTGCGGACAAATTGAAGCCGTGGGAACAGTGGAAAAAACTGGACATATATAGGGATTATTCAAACGAGAATGGTCGTGGTAATTGACAAAATATGCAATGTGATGAAAATGCAACGTGTGATGATAATGAATCAGGAGATTCAAATACTCAATGGAACTATGGACGTTCCAACAATGGATCCCATGGAGAACAACTTATTCAAGAAGGACATACGGATAATGATTCAAGACCACAAGGGATAATGTTGTTCCAACTCAACAATACTGGTATCAACTTGGACAGTGCCTCTAATGTTGAGGGAAGAGAACTTTATCAAGAAGGAATTGATAAGGTATTTGATTCTGTTTGTAAGCTTCACACACGAGCTAGCAACAACATCAACAGTTTGTTGAACATGGTAAAAGATAGATTTGATGTATTTATGGACACAAAGAGAGAGAACAGCTTCTTTGTGACCAGGAACGGGACAACATGGCAATTTGGACATTGCAATGGATTATATACTTTGGTTGGCAAACCTGCTGTGGCAACAGCAATGTTCCATAATCATGCATGTGGACTTGACAATGCTGGAGTAGACCCATGTTTTGATATTGAAATCGAAAGACACAAAGGAATGGCATCCATCCTACAGCATGATAGGATTGATGGGGGTGAAGCGATGGATGAATATCACGGTTTATGGAAATGGACAAAATTTGCTCAATGGTGTTGTGAATTGGCTAAAAACCGAAGATGGGATTTTGATGACTTATAAATTCGCTTTGGTGGATTACCCAGTACATTCGTTCAAGAAGCAAATCAAAGAGGTATCCAAAAAGATTTTCATGAATGGACGGATGGAAGAGGATTTAAATATGATGAAGTTCCTGCTGGAATGGAACTAGATGAAATTCACATAGTACCTAATAATTTAAATGATGATATGGAAGGGTACTGTGCTCTGCAGAGTGTGGAAAAGAACAAAGAAGGCTTCACAAACAAACAAGGGAAACAGGCAAATATTGCATGGAGTGGCTATCATATGATTAGCACCTGGTGCAGAACTATTCAAGTTGGCGATTTGGGGAAATTTTTTCAAAAATTGTCCAATTACGGAGGAAGATGTTAATAGCTCTGAAGAGATATATGGACCGAGCGTTTCAACAATTAAGGGCAAACAAAAACGGCCAACACCAAAAGCGGTGGTTGATGATTGGATCAAAATGCCCAAGGAACTCCTGAAACACAATTTAAACCTGGATTTATGCATTGGCATTATGTTTATCAACAATGTAGCGTTTTTTGTCAGTATTGCCAAAGCAATAAAATTCTGATTCTGTACTGAACTGAACGATTGGACAAAAGATGCTATTTAGAAGTTAATTGACGAATTTTATGCATTTATAATCATGCAGAATTTCGAATCAAAACTATTTATTGCAAAAACAAATTCAAACTGGTATTTGATGACATGAAAGATAACATGCAAAACTTTAGAGGCAAGTTTAGAAATTGTCCAATTACGGAGGAAGATGTTAATATCTCTGAAGAGATATATGGACCAAGCGTTTCAACAATTAAGGGCAAACAAAAGCGAACAACATCAAAGGCTGTGGTTGATGATTGGATCAAAATGCCCATAGAACTCCTGAAACACAATTTGAACCTGGATTTATGCATCCACATTATGTTTTTCAACAATGTCGCGTTTTTTTTCTGTATTGACAAAGCGATCAAATTCTGATTCTGTACTGAACTGAAAGATTGGACAAAAGATGCTATTTACAAGTCAATTGACAAAATTTTACGCTTTTACAATCATGGGGAATTTTGAATCAAAACTATTTGTTGCAACAACAAATTCAAACCGGTATTTGCTGACATGAAAGATAACATGGACGTGACCATGAATTATGCCGTGCCTGGCAAACGCAAACCAACTATTGAGCACAGCAATCAAACATTGAAAGGATTATTCTGAGCACACTATCATTGAATGGTGTTCAAGGCAATTCCTAAGGTTTTGACTATTGCTTTAATCAAGCGTGTGCCGTGCCTGGCGACCACAAACCAACTATTGAGCGCAGCAATACAAAATTGAAAGGATTATTCTGAGCACATTATCATTGAATGGTGTTCAAGGCAATTCCTAAGGTTTTGACTATTGCTTTACTCAAGCATGGGACAAAAGTTATTAGCTTTTATCCTGCAAAGGAGGGCACTTTGAAATATTACAGTCCATATATGATTGTGAGACCAAAACCCAACTCAAAAAATATTTATTCGATACAATACAAACAATGTGAAAAGGCGTTCTATCGAGAAGTATATTCTGCTGCTAAAGCAAAAAAACATTTCGATTTCTGTGAACAACCACAGCTGAGCTTGAGAGAAAGCAAAACGGCTATTAACTTTTATCCTGCAAAGGAGGGAATTTCAAAATATTACAGTCCACATATGACCCCGATCCACGAAAAACCCCCCCTTCCCATACCCACTTTCGGGCTTTTCTAAAAAAATATCACCATAGAAATTAAAAATGGTCATTTTTAGAATACGTGGTATTTTAACGCCAATAAGACAGTG
>CAKOGP040001907.1:0-14105 GCA_933822405.4 Cylindrotheca closterium
ATTGAATATCAAGCATTTTGCAGCCAGCCAATAATCAGTCAGTATTATTGTTTTCGTTGTGGTTGTCGTTGTGTTACTCGACCAGCGATTGAATATCCATCTTCTTGTGAGAGTGATTCAGTCAGTCTGTCTCCTATGGCTGTATAGTTATCGTGTACATATGATTAGGTAGGTGAGCGATGAGAGACAGAGCTGATAGCTATTAGGATCGAAGATGATGCGGCAATGACGACGATGATGAGACAATAACAACGTACAATAAAATGCTTTGTGAAATCTGAGGTCAGACGACTGATACGATTCTTGTCAATCGGGGGGTGCTGGACTTTACTTTGGAGAAACAGAGAGATAGAGAGAAGAAACCCAAAATTCAAAACAATAAATTCAAAATGAATATGCGCGACGCGATATCGATGCGTAGTATATAATGACGATGCATCGACCTTGTACTTCCAAGCATTGGAACTCTACAGAAAGGTCTTTGGAGAAGTGTGTACAATGAAATCGGAAACCTCCTCCAGCAGCAACAAGGCAAAGGGGATGAAGCTGTCGGTATGTACGAAAGGGCAATCGAGATCAAAAAGATGCGACTGGGCGAAAACCACCCATCTGTGGCAGAGTCATACATCAACCTGGCCGCAGCGCGGCACCGAAAAGGAGATTTGGAAGGAGGTATAGACCTCTAATAACTAGCCAAGTCGCTACTTGGCAACACGATATCGCTGGAGAGCGTCGAGATTGTCGAGTTGGAGCACAATACTGAGCAGAAGATAGTGTTGACGATCTCCACCTCTCCGTTGCCACCATATACCACAACATTGGTCTCGTATATCAGGATATGGGGAAAATTTCTTCGGCTCAGAGCATGTATTCTCTTTCGGCAGAAATATTCAAACGAGATGTTGGAAAGGATCCTTTGTCAGTTGCACATGTTGATCAAACCGTGGCAAATTTGCTCTCACAGAATCTGAATCAACATGAGGCTGCTTTGGACAAGTATCGGAAATTGTTGGGAATCAAGCTTCGCAATTTCGGATCAAGGCACATCTCTGCTGTTGGCACATTGCAGGATATTGCACTTGTGCATCAACAAATTGGTAAATAGAAAGACGCAATCGATGCGTACCAGCGTTCAATCGAGCCACTTGAATCTTTGAGAGAAGCGAGCCATGCCGAACTGCGCATGTTGGTCAAGGCCCACAACAACATTGCTATTATACTTGAACAGACTTCTGCAGTGGATGCATCGCTGAAATCCTACGAGCGAGCCTTCGAAATCTGTTCAGGTACTGACGATCCAGGAAATCTGAACGGTATGCTAGAGATTATTCTTCGAAACATGTTCGGCCTGCTTCAGAGAAATGGAAGAATGGATGCTATCGACCAGTTCGCAAGTGAGTACACAAGCAATGAGATGCGACAGGCCGAAATCTTTGCCACTCTTGGTGCCGCCGAATCCTCCACAGTTCCACAATGAGTACGGGACACTGATCAAGTAAACCAACGCCCGATATTCTGCAGCAGCAGCCATGAAATGTCTATGCGTACTTGCAAATTTCAGTCATGACAGAATCGAAGATTTCCGGTACACTGACACTATTTGAGAAAACTACTTTATGTCTACATCTATTTCCATATATATATCTACTGAGATCAAAAGGCGCACTGGTCTTCGTCCTCCCTCGGATTCATCCTCGATGATTCTGGTAACTCTGCAACATGCTCGCTTGCACCTGTTGGCAAAGCGGCATCGATCGACACGTTTGCTAGCATTGTCTCCGGAATCAACTGGACTAAACACGTCAAATGCTTCAAGGAGTCACGAGTCTCCTTCTTGGCTTCTTGTGTCAAAGACACTCCCTGATTGGTTACCAAGAACTTCAAAATTTCGGGTTTGGATTGTTCCAAGGCCAGATCAACCACTGTCCGCCCCTTGGATGTCTTTAGAAGTCCCCGATCTCCCTTGCTATTGCTTTCATAAAGTGGACAATAGTGTTCAAACATCAACCATTTGACGAGTGACAAGTTGCCTCCACGGATTGCCATCTGTATCGGATACATTGCTTCATCGCCCATCATTCCCTTCTTTTTGGATACATGCAACTTGCGAAGGTTCACATTGCCTGACTTGTACAGTGATAGTGCACACGCTAGATCGCCCTTCAACAACGCCTCCCGAAAACTGGTAGCCAACCAATCACAAGCTACACAAACATTCATAGTCGACCGATTCTCCATGTTGTAAGTTGATGGGACTTGTTTCGAAGACCAGCTACATGCACAACCGGAACAAACAACGACCCCACAATTGCGACATTGAGAAGGACGCTTCAATAGAGCAAATTTACTGCGGAAGAAAGTAATTGGGTTAAGAGCAGTGGCTTCAGAGAGTAGTGGATTGCAATCAACAAAGACTTACGTGGAACAGAGCTGACAAATAGGATTCTCATCATGCGAGTTCATAATGGGAGGTGCCATTGCAAGTCCAATTTCGTATGCTTCTTGTTCTGTCGTTGCAATGTATGTCTTGACGGACCGCTTTAACTCGAGTGATGATTTCTCATACATATATTGCGATGAGTCCGAAGCCTTTTGGCTTGTCTGAATGGACGTCACCCACAAATTGGTTGTTCCATGCAGCTTGATTGTGAATGGAATATGATTCCTTCTCTTAATGAGATCGTCAGGAGCGGCACCGACATCCACTGGAACTTGCCCGACCCCAAACATCTTTTCTACGAGACCTTGTGGCTTGTAATTTTCCAATTCAGCTTGGCGCCCTGCTTCTGCAATCGGATCTTCATACTTCTGGCTATTGCCACCATGCTCCACAAGAATGACAGAAGCTTGGGCTGTCTCCTTGAGAAGTCGCTGCATTACCCGTTTTTCAAGCTGGGCCTCGTCCTCTTCGGTGACGGCTGCTACAACGACGTCGTTTTCCTCATTTCCAGCAGGATTGCTAGCATTGTCGTTGGATCCAGTAACGCGGAACGCGCCTGGCTGATGTCTTTTGTTATCGAGGATTGAGGCGGCCTTGACGCCTTCGAAGTATGCCTGCTTTCCTTCTTGTGATGTTGGGATCATCCTACTGCTGGAAGAAGCAGATACGGGTTGCTCAGTGCCGTCATCACCGTCTGGAAGGCGCCAATTCCCGTGGTGGACAGTGTTGCTGTCACTTTTGCCCACCATTTGATTTCTTGCTTCCGCTCGCAGTCTTGTTTCTGCGGCAGCAAGACTGATTGCTTGTCGACGGAGATCCTTAGCCTTCTCTTCTGAAGCCATTGTATTTGAGATCACCGCGTATTGACCATGCGAGTTGAACGTACTTCCACCACCCGACGCTGCGGAGTCCAAAATCGTCTCTGCCAGACTGAAGGCTTCGTCATCTGGTGGTACAGGCTCCTCTTCATTTTCTTGTTTCGAGTTATCAGCTTCTCGCCAAGCTGTTTCAAACTCACTAAGCTTGCTATGAATGGATTCCGTGTCCGGGAGTGATTCTGGTTTCTTTGTACTGGATAAACTACCTCGACCGCCAAATATAGGTTTATAGATCTTTGTTTGTGGCTCTACTTCCTCCATCTTCGTAGTGCTTGATTCGCTTTCGACCGCGTCATGTGGGTTCTCGAAGATGTCATCGTATTGTTGCAACTCATCAATGGAAGATACCATGGTCGGATTGTTGTTCGCACTTTTCGGCATAACCTGCTCATCACCTTCAATAACTTTTGAGGAGGGAACTGTTTCCTCTTCTACTGCTGTCTTTTTCTTGATCTTCTTTTTCTTCTTCTTGGTCTTCTTTGGGATGGTTCCATCCTCATCGTCAGGACTCTTCTTTTTTACCTTCTTCTTCTTTTTCTTTTTGGGCTTGCCATCGTCTTGGGAACATTTTGCAGCTTCACCGATTTCCTCGTTGCCCAGCAGTTTGGAACCAGCTTTCTTTTTCTTTTTTTGTTTGGCCACAAGTTTCGGAGCTGATTCTTCTTCCCCTTCTTCACCACCATTGATGGGCTCTGAAGAAGATGACGCCATGCCGCCGACTTCCTTCACTCCTTCGTGTTTGTCGTCAGTGAGCTGCTCTGGAGCTTCCAACAACACACCCATGGTATTATTTTGGATACCGCTCCCACGAGGCTATTCTGGGATACGCGGTCAGCCTAGATAAGACGGCTTTTGAAACAGGGTGGATCATAGTATCTTTTGCCGCATCGGTGAGTGCGTAAATCGTGAACCCTTGAGAAACATCACCCCTTGGCATTTCATACATCCACTGTGGAATGATTTTTATGCACGTTTTGGGACTTCGATGCGAGAGGAGTCCGGGAAAGACTAAACGGACAACGCAATCATGTGCCACACATGATGAAAGAAAGTTCCAAGATTGGATCTTTCGTGACGTCATGATCGGTCTAATGGACAAAATCTGCACGACATCTTTGAGGACATCACTATTATACACGGCCTGTTATTAGTCGTACCATGATGCATCTCGTCTGCCGCGTTGGCTTCCACTCATTCTCCGACTATATGGATGATACGCCGGTTGACTAGTTGTAGCTTCGCGTCAAAAAGCACACAAATCAAGCAAATCAATTGCATTTAGGCTTACTCCAGCAATAGAGAGAAGATTATATCTGTGAAGATGTTTGTAAATGGAAAACCAATGAGGCTATACAAACGATTGACAACGACCGCTGTTCTGTTATTTGTGCAGTTTACCAGGTGCAACAGCGATGAGTCCGTTTCAAGTAAATGCCCGCATGCCAACAATGGGACACAGTGTTTCAGTATTGAAGAGCTTCTTGAGATCACGAACAGCATACGAATGTTCCATGAGAACAAATCGGGGGATATATTCGCGCCACAGACGTGGATAGACTACGACGGATGTGAAGTGATGACGAATAAGCAAGACGCTGCCTTAGCGGAATTCTATACAAGACGAGGTCCTGAAATAGGATGGCGTTGTCCGAAGCCGAGTGGAAGAATAGGCTCCTCTTTCGATTCGCCGATTACGGGCCTCAACTGCACAAAGAGTTTGATGTGCGAATACTCACTTGATTGCGATTATTGGGACTACAACGAGTTATGCGATGTCCCTCTCGATAATGTTCCGCTGTACCACCGAAATTGCGTCGCCAAAGGTTTTATGCGTGACAAGGCAATGGGCAGAGAGTCTGACACAACCATATGTGAACCCGGATTAGGCAACTATTCAAAATACCCAGGATGCCCCTCTACTCCAGAGGAAGTCGTGGACTCGACACAAGAGGAAGCTATGGACTCGACACAAGAGGAAGCCACGGACTCGACACAAGAGGAAGCTGTCGAGGGGCGCCCAGAAAGTAGCCATGCTCATGAGTACTATGCCCGACTATCCTTCATCATGCTCGTCTGGGCGGCATTCGATAGTTATGGCTATAGGTAATGATACGGAATGTTTTGAACTCCACCCTGCATCGAACAGCAGTGGATCCGGCGAATAGATATTTATCGATCCTTACTTAAAAAAATATTTTGGCTGTCCTCCTCCTCTTTGAAAACATAGTCATGCCTTTTGACTGTGCTGGAAGCGTTACCCTTGATTCTCCTCCACATGCTTCACTGGAGGCGCTTCTTGCAAATCGGGTTTATGTGTACTGGTACAGGTAATATATGCGTGCAAACATCTGAAGTGGGGTGGGGTATACCGGCATGTACTTTGACCCCATCTATCATCGAACGTTAGATATGTACATATATCTACGAGATCATTTTGGTCTGTCCTACTATATATCTTTTCGGTTCGTGATGACGTCATGCGGTTGTTTTGTCTGCTATTTTTTATATCATAGCACGCAACTATCATCGCATGCAATAACGTCGTGGTTATTGGCTACCATCATCATGTCAAGGATATCTTTCAAACACACAACTCTGCTGCGACTACTTCTTCTTCACTCACTCCAAGCCATTGCTTCCTCATCCCATGAATCGGTTGCTTCGTCTTCAAGAAGAGCCCCACCAAATGTCATCGTGGTCGGTGGATCTTCAGGAATGGGCAAAGCGGCAGCATTGTGTACAGTGGAAAAGGGAGGCAAATGTCTGCTCATAAGTCGGTCGAAAGAAAAACTACTAACGGCACAACAATACTTGGTAGAACAAGTAGAGGGTGCCGACGTGGATATTGCCATTCTGGACATGACTGACGAGGAGGCAGTGGAGAGATTTGCAAAGGAGGATCTCAATGACAATGAATGGGATGGTCTCGTCATATCGGCTGCGGGAAAAGCTCCCCACGGTCCCATGATGAAGCTTGCGACGTCTGAAAGTCGATCCATGATGGAATCAAAGTTCTGGGGAGCCTACAATTGCGCCAAGTATTTTGCTCCCAAACTGACGCATGGTGGATGTGTGGTTCTGGTGGCTGGTATTTTGAATCGTCGACCAGGTCTCAATTGCGTCCCACTAGCAATTGCCAATGGTGCCTTGGAAGCTCTTACGAAATCATTGGCGTTGGAATGGGGTCCACGATTACGGGTGAACTGTTTGAGTCCAGGGTTCTGCGATACTGAACGCTTTGACCATTTGACAGCCGAACGAAAGCAAAAAATGTTGGCCAATACGGCTGCCTCATTGCCCTTGCAACGTGTTGGCGAGCCTAAAGATATGGGCGAAGCAATTTATTACTTGTTGACGGCACCTTTTGCCACTGGTGTCATTCTAGATGTGGATGGTGGGCATGGAATCAGACAGTATGCGTCCATGACAAACGATCCAATGCGGAAGACCTCATGACAGGGAATAGGAAAATCAAACTAATTTGAATGTTCTTCAATTTGTACTCTATACGCATGTCCAAAGCATTTGGCCCTGTCTTTGAAACGAGCCAGTAGAGTACTAGAATGAATCAAATGTCTGCAAACAATTGAAATGTAACACATAGTAGTCCAAAGGGTCAAATGTACCTCAGATGTCTTCTATTATTTTTCGCTTATACCAACTCGTAGCCGGTATATGTACCGGTACATAGTATATTGATTATTGTCATTGTTGATGATCGCATCGTCCACTTGATGGATAGAATGTCTAGCTAGAGGTGACTGATCGATTCTTGGACGAAGCATTGAAATTGTCCGAAACCAGCTCCGTGGCAATCAAACTGGAACACCGTGGAGCCGAGCATGCCTCCATTTCCAACACACACCACGCAATGGGTAGTTTGAAACAGGAACAAGGATGATTGGCTGAAACCTGGCTGGCAGCTCTACCAGCGAGCGCTGGAAATAAAAACAAAGTGCTTTGAGGCGTGATCAACATTTTTTCTCTGCCAAAACGTACACAACAAAATGGGCATAGTTTTGGAGGAACAATCCTCGTTTGGCATAGCGCTGGAATGGTACTAATCGTTGCTGAATATCAAGCAAAAATTATTGTGGAGAAAAGAATGCATCAGTCGCAGATACTTACAATAATATGGCAATTGTCCATCGAAGACGATATGACTTTAATGGAGCTTTGGAGCTGTACCGAAAGGCTTTGGAGATTGATATCTCGACACAACCAGCGAGTAATTGATTTATCTCAACGACGGTCACTGGAAGGCGCTTTAGATTTGGAAGCGAAATCACTTCAAATCAATCATGAATCATCACTGCAGTATGGGTATGATACCGGTACCGGTAGTCAAAAGGTATAATAATAAAAAGTACTCCAAAAGTCCGTGTTATGGCAGCCTCCCAAACTTATTGTCTGTCCATCGTCTCTTAACTTCAAAACTCTCATTGTCCCACGGCCAGACAGACCGACATACATCGTCTCTTGAGAAGAAAACAATGAATCATCTGACTGCGACTGACTCACATCATACACCGCACAGTGTGGATCGACAACCATATATATTGCATGACACTAGTTGTATTTGCAGCATTTGCCAGTAACATATCACTTCTTTCATAATCGCAGCATAACCATGCTATCTCGATTGACTTCTACCGCAACTCGACGCATACCGAGACACGTTGGTGGCATTTGTTCGCAATGGGCTAGCATTGACACTGCAACCGACACATCATCCACAACTTCTACCAGTTGGACGTCATCGTCTCCCCCATTTGGAAGCTCGGTTACCTTTTCGACCGCAGCTAACTCTGGAAATGATCAACAAAATGAACAAGCCGTGGAAGAACAGACCTCATTGCTTGATAAAAGTGACAAGAATATCTTTCAAAAGTTATTTGATCGACACAGCATCAGCAGACAAACCAACCGTATTCTAATTGCCGAATCCTTCTTGGAAGCAGCAATTACCCAAGCATCTGATCCGTGAGTAATTGTATCGCAACCGGAAGCTTAGAGTATGGAGAATGTTTATTCGAGGCCATGTCTTGTTTGACCCTTATTTTGCTGATGTGACAGGAGCCATGTATTTTTTTCTTCTATGAATTGAATCTAACTTTGTCGACTCTTCCCACTCCATTATTACAGACGATGGTATGGTCCCGGTCGAATCAAGAAGGAATTTCGCAGCTACCAAGCCATTCTGACGATGCACATTTGGATGCTTCATGTAAGTACGACTGACTCATTCCTCTAAAAAATTGGATCGATCAATCAGTGCAATTCGGCAGAATGTCTCATATTTGTACTGTGCTCCGACCCGATGATTCCATCATGCCTATCGTCCATATTGATTCATTCGTTGCCTATCAATAGAAACGGTTGTTGTTAGACACTGAAGACCCGCACAGTGCCCATTTGATTCAAGAAGAACTCTTTGATATTTTTTGGACCGATTCGAACAATCGCATGAGAGCCTATGGCGTCAATGAGATGCTGTTGGCAAAGAACCTCAAGACGGTCCAACAGTATACCTTTATGCACTGCTTTCACTACGACCACTGCTACAGTGGAGAACTCTTGGAGAATCCTGAAGAACGATTGGAGGAGTTGAAGCATCTGGTACAAACTCACATTTTGTTGCTCAATCCGCCCAATGACGAAAATGATGGATCTGCGGACGACGATGCCGATGCTCTGGATGATACAAGCGATCAAGCCGAACGCATTGCATGGTACATCGAAGCCCAGTATCAGAACATTGTCCATGATTGGCCTGATGATTGGTACCGCAAGGCTCGTGTGGCATGGGTCGACCTTCCAGACTTTTCGGATATGGTCGATGCCAAGGGAAATATCCTCGAACCATTTCCAGTGGATCCCGAAGACATCTTGCCTGAAGATTGGGCTCGCAATATTGCCAACGATGGTACCTATTATTATTGGAATACCAAGACTAGGAAAGCGCAGTGGGAGAAGCCTAAAGCCAACTAGGTCTCGAGAAGCCTGAAGCCAACTAGGTCTCGAACCAATTCTGACTTGGGAATGAAAAAGAAACCATCCTTGTTGCGTCTGAGGTGGGCCTCGTATCCATTGGATTACATTGTGTATAGGAAAAATAGAAAACATGTTATACTAGATAAGACTTATTCAACCTCTATGCTTTCGACCAAAGCAGGTCAATCGTAGCAACTTGCTGAAGATCACTAAATTGAGTAGCTCAATTCGTCTCTTGGTTTCTGTACTCCATCCACTTCTGTTCAAGAACGTCAGCTTCTTGCATAGCTTTCTCCGTAATCGCTCTGACTTGTTCGACTTGCCATTCTTCTTCAGCCACGATTGTAGCTTCATCCATCAGCAAAAGACTCAATCTCAACGTACGAATTAGGGATAGCAGTTGGGATGCGGCTACGCACAAGTTCTCCACTGCTAATTGACACTGTAGAGAACTCAAGGCAACGTTGGCTGCCAATGGTGGCGGAGGAGGATCCTGGAGAGAATTCATATTGCCACCACCCGCTCGTGGATCAGATGTGGATTTACTGCTTCCGGATGCGGCTGTTGCGGATGCGCCTGTCTTGGTGCTAGTGCCAGTAGGATCCACCGCTGAGCCCGTAACACCAGTAGCAACTGTGACACCCGGATTTCCCCCGGATTCCAAAGCCGGGAGAGACGACGCTGCCTTTAGCAAGTTCAGATATTGCGTTGAGAGGCGATTGCAAGTGTTGCTCACAGCTTGCTGCCATTCTTGACCGGGAGTTAAGTCAGCTTCAACGTGATCCATTTCTTAGACAATGTGTATATCTGACTGATTACGTCTGCGAATATTGAATATGGTATGGCTACCTGTTTCACGGCCACTGTGATTCTCTGTTGCTATTAACGCTGATGGTATGTGCGGTTGTGGTGACTGGTGATTATATATACAGTAGCTGCCTGCAAATGCAATACAATAAAAGTGCTGAAGGTTAATGTCTCTACTTCTCCTATTCTCCATTGGTCTCTAGGTTGTGTTGCGACGAAACATGCTTTCATACACACGTACAATAATAAGGGGTACAGTAATAGGACTCAAAGTATATTTGTAGAAGTAGATCGATTTAGAAGAAGTTTACAAATTTGACTAACAATCATAGCATGGAATAGCAGGAATTTCGAGAAAGTGCCATCCAGTCTGATTATGATGATGAGGCAGCAGCTAGAATCATTTGACATGCCACTACTCGATTCGCCATGGCAGCGTGCTCGAATTCTTTGCCCTCCATCTGGAAAACCTTTCGTAGATCACTAAATCGTTGCTTGCATTCATCGACAAGCTCAGCGTCCAGCCAAGCATCGCGCAGAGCGAATTCAAAATGGGATTCGAGCTTTTCGAACTGTTTTTCGTTTAAGCCCATTTCAAAGAGTGCGTAGTTTCGAAGGACAATCTTGGACCGAGTATCTTCGTCAAAGATATCGATTCTGGATGACGATTGGAAGGTAATGTTCAGCAATCGCTTCATGAGAGCGGCCATCACTTCCACATCGAAACCCTGGAAAAAGAATTTCAAGTCTGAATCTTCAAAGATACTATCGCAGAAGGTCATGATGAGGAAATCATATTGGCTGTCTCCAACAACGTCTTGGAGGAAATTAATCTTGGTAGATAGATCACGTTGACGAATGGCTCTGCACATGTTGGTATTCTTGTTTTTGTTTTTATGTGTCCTTTGTCTGGCAGTTCTGAAAAGTGTGTGACACGATGATTCTGTTGGGGAGTTTTTCGGACACGTGTAATAGTCGCAAGGCAACTCCGATTTTTGAAATGTAATTAGAGAAGAGGGTTTTTGTGCGTCATTTTCGTGGCGAAACGACACCCCGGAAAAATCTTTTATCGCTATTACGGTCATAGCTTCCTTGAATGAAAGTACACTTTTGAACTTTGGTAGCGGAACTACTGTTTCGTTTTGAAGCGAAGTACATCTTTGGTCTTTCGTGCACCGCATTCTGTGAATTCCTGTCAAAGTTTCAAGTTGTAAAATTGAACGAGCATGATTGAAGGTGGCAGGACTAATCATAATATCATTTTTTTTATAATAGAAGAATATACCTATGTGTAGGATGCAGTACCGGTAATGTATGCTGCATGTTGAGGGGATTTGATTCCTCCGACTCATCGCGCCCAAAGGGTAATATTATCACTTATCACCGTACATACTGTATGTTCCTGAGAAATGCAAGACTGAATGAAGGAAAGTCATCAATCAGACATCATCGCATGGAGACTCCCTGAAGATTGCACTTTGATTGCATCCATCACCAAGTCGCCATGAAGTTTTCAATCCAGATAGCATGTCTCGCACACTTATTGGTACTCTTCCTCGTCATGACGATTGGACAATCTGAAGACCCATCAACACCTACACTTGTCGCACATCCTGCAATGTTTGGAAAGAGATGGACATCCGATACTACAGTTCGGCTGTATACGATTTCATGGGATCTTTGCAATGAAACCATTGTTGAACCCGACTATTTGGACATAGAACCGGATGTAGGCAATAATATAGACCAAAAACTCTATGGAGTTGCCTTGTATTTCGATCCTTTTGAAACAACTGGAAACCTAGAGTGCCGACATTCAACCATGGCACAGGTTGCAGAAAAGAAGTATCCCACAGCGCAATACTTGCTGATTGCAAACACCGATTTAGTACCTATTACGAAGTATGATGAAGAATTGGACTCAACTTTAGCGTTGGCAACCGTCACGTTGGACGATGGAGATGGTATGTCAATGTCATCTGTCATTCAGTTGTCAAATATGGAAAAGAAGACGATTCTCACCAATACTTTTATTGATACAGCAATTAAGAACAGATTTGGCGATGAAACGGTATCTTCGATTGCAACAGGTTCGATTCTGGTCACCGTTGATGCAACCTCTCGCTTCATCTTGGATACGAGCATCACTTTGGAACACATTGAAAGAGGTGCAACAACGATAATAACAATGACCCAAATCTCGGCATTTCTTTCATTCATTGGATCCGTGTACGTCCTATACACTTTGGTTGGGAACAAACAAAGGCGTTCCAAGAGTATGCGGGTCCCATTTAATCGATTACTATTGGCAATTTCTATTGCTGATCTGATGTCGTCTCTGGCAATGATGGTTGCTGGCTGGGCAACACCGACAGCTCCACCTGGAAACTATGAAGGGTACTATAGCAATGAACGGTGGGAAGTCAAGTTTCCGCGTGCCGTTGGCAATGATGGTACATGTAATGCGCAAGGTACGATTTGATTCATTCCGTCATGCGAGGTTAATCGTATCGGAAGTCATATCTCATTGTATATATTCTTCTCACAATCCTTATCCAAATTTGCAGCTTTCTTTATGCACATCGGCTTGGCTGCCTCTGCTTTCTTTACGGGCTATGTTGCGATTCAAACTCTTCTAGTAGTACGATATGCTTGGACGGAAAAGCAGATGGAAAAGGCGGAGTACGTGTTTTTTGGGACTGGAATTGGGATACCTTTGGTTACAGGAATTTGGGCTGGAGCAGTAGGGCTATTCAATCCAATGTCAGTTGGTACGGCCTTTATTGAGTTATTGCCAGTGCCAACCCATGAAATCAAGAAACTCACCCACCCGTCGTTGTAGGCTTCTGCTGGATAAACGAGGCTATTGAAGAGTGTCATGCGGACCAGGCAGGACCTCTCTTGGGCGATTACTGCGAATCCCGTATTGCGGAAGACCGGCTATTGATTTATCAGACGATCTTTGCGATGGCGTGGATCATGCTGGCCATGTTGGTGATCCTGTTCTCGATGGTATCGCTATACTTGTTTGTCCGTCAAAACGAACGCAAAGCTGCTAGGTGGAGTCAAAATGCAAGTGATGGTAGGCAGCAAAAGCGAGTGCTCACGAAAAGCGTAGCCATTATTTCCGCATATTTCTTTACTTGGACGCCAGCAATCGTTTCCTTGACCCCAGCTGTGGAAAATGTGGATACCGGAGTCGTGAATATGATAGGTGAGTCCAATCGAAGAGGTGTTGTCAGATTTGGTTGCTTTGATACACGTTGTACTCATTGACTCGCTCTCTTGCAGTGGCTGCAATTCTGCCTTTACAAGGATTCTTCAATGCTCTCATTTTTTCTGGTTGCGCTGAGCACTGCCTTGGTAGACTATGTTTCGGCAACAGAAATTCCAATGAGGCTCCTCGAAGATCAAGCGTCGGCGGGGAAGGCACATAATCATTTTCCGCACCTCTTGAAGCTGGGCCAGCACCATAGGCAGAGAATAGACTGTTGTCAGTCTTTTATGATACTGGTCGTGGGAGCTTTCCACCATAATTTTCCTAACTTTTGTACAATGTATATAATAACTTTCCAATGATCCTGTATCGTGCGATGAAGAAGGGGAGCCAATCAAAACAATAGGGGTCCCCCGATTATGCCAATATTTCACGGTCAACGAACATTGATGATTCGTTGACCGGTGAGTATTTTATATTGGCCGTACCGGTACACGTACACGTACCGGTACGGTATCATAGACACCGAATTGAGAATGTTCGAAAACCTATTCGTCATTGCGGAGACGATACCGTATATGATATATGTACGCGAGTAAAAATCTGTGCACGATCATCATCATCAAAAGCAATAACACAACCCAATTGTAATAATACTTCCCAGCCCTTCATTGAAAGCCGGATTCCAAAGCGTCATGGTGCACTCGTTTCGATTCAAGTTCTATTTTCTTGTTCTTGTTCTTGCCTTGTCGACATCATCATCATCATC
>CAKOGP040001908.1:0-12863 GCA_933822405.4 Cylindrotheca closterium
ATCTCGCTGAGCATAATCCACGTGCTCCACAGCGTATGCAGTAACAAAATGATCAAGTACCGGCTGGTATCGTGCACGATCACAGTTGTGCAATAACCCAGCAGCACAGAACAACTTTACAAACTCTCCCTGAAATGTTTCGTGAAGTACTTTGACTTCTGCGGCAACTCGCTTCTTTTCTCTATCCAACAAGCCATTAGTCGGATGATTGTTTTTAATTTCATGATATGCGGTAAGTCTTTGAGGCAAACACATCCAGCCACAAATCACCCATGAAATATAATACTGTAGTTGCGCATTCTTCAAATTGTTTATGGTCCTCAATCACCGTGTCATTTCCTTTCTGACGACAATTAACCCACTTCTGTAGTGCTTCCCACAATGTAATGGGTTCCCATCACTGGTCGTCATGAATTTATTGATGCGTCTCAATAATTCAATAGGATCACCATCAATTTTCTCATTGTGATCAACCTCCTGTAGAATCTTGTTCTTCATTTTACTGGTAACAAATGACTCCATAATCAGCAAATGGACATGCCACTTCGCTTTGCTCCAGTATCGCTTTTGTCAATGGTATTTGTCACTCTCCGTTTTCTATTCTTCTTTCTTTGCCTCTTTCTCAATTTTGTCTTCTTGACCAGTTAAATCCAATTTAGGTTTCAAACCATCCCAGTCTGGCTCATTCAATTCTTTGATGGAAGATATCATAATCTGAGGATTCTTGTTACATTGGCATAAGTAAAATCTGGGTCGCTCAGATGATACTTGGGCGATATTTTTTCGTTCTTTTTTGTATTCTGTGAATTGCCACTTGTCTGGCGATTTCCATCTAATCGATTGCCGCCATAAACTCCCCTTGTTCTGGTTGTGGCGTGTCATTGTCTCTTTTATAAACTTTCTCACTATCGATTGAGTGTCAGATGGACTTGCTCGTCAGACCTGAATGGGAGCCTCAACGCCCTGTCTCTTTCAATGAGCAGTCCCTGAGATCGAATCTACGTCAGCTATGGTCTGCATTTGGGCACCAGCGACTTTGGGCCTTAGTCTCTGGAATAAGCAGTAGTCTTATTCAATCAAAGGTCTTATTTTAATGGGAGCCTCAACGTTCTGTCTGTTTCAATGAGCAGTCCCTGAGATCAAATCTACTTCGGCTTTGGTCTGCCTTTGGGCACCAGCGACTCTGGGCCTCAGCCTCTGGAATAAGCAGTAGTCTTATTCAATCAAAGGTCTTATTTTATTGTCTCCTATACTTGCTTGGACCTCAACGTCCACAATACTATTCTTGCCAGAACCCAATTGATAGTGAGACTCTCGATTAAAGTTCAAAATCATCTTATAAATTCTCACTATTCTCATTTTTTATCACTTTTCTACGTGATGACGCGTTCTGACATACTGCATTACATATTACGCACGATTGACACTCACGTCATTGCCGCGTCACGTCACATAGACCATTGATCAATAATCAACCAACATGATTGCTCAATATATCAATACGTCCAACAAAAAACAATCTATCAATCCTTTGGCCACCCTGTCACCGATACCACCACCCCGGTATATCAGGTGACTTGCCTGGAGGATTTGGAGCCTAAGGATCGACAAATGGAAGAGTTGGAGCAACTATTCGACAAGTGGAACAATCCCCACTGACTACAGCCCAGCGGTTGAGAAATGGAGAAACATTGTCTCCTGGTTTTGCCCTTTTGGTCAGGAAGGGTGAAGATGGAGAGCCATGTCACATTATGTTCATTTCCAATCCGGTCTTGACCACACCGGATATATTGGAACCCAATACGTGTGGAGCTCTGGCTCCCCTTGGGGAAATTGTCGCCAATGATCTTGCGCGCCAGTATATTAGCGATCCCACAAAACAGACCCATTTTCTGTTGGGATCAATGTGCAGACATACTTTTGCGTCTCCTTTGACGGGCAATCAAATTGAATTTGCCAAAGCTCTTCTTCCTGTTTTGATGACAGATGGAGATGCAATTGGTAATAAACTATGCAATTGCGAGGCTTGGAAAATTCTTTTCTTTCCAACCATGTCTGCTTGTCCTGTGGGTTTTGTTTGGCCAGCGAGTGGCGGTTTTGATGAGTTTCAGAATAGTATTGTTAATCAGAAAAAGGTATTCTGGGGTCTTCTTCATCTGTTGAAGACACGGAAGCCAATTATTGAATCTTGGTTCACGGCCATGAAAGATAGTCCTGCAAGTTTTGCTGTCCTGTTGTGGACGCTATGCCGCTCTGGTATTCCTTCCAAAGGAGGATCTTGACGATGATCAAGTCTTGGATAAGGCTTTACTCGCCCCATTCCAAGAACAAATGGATCGTTTTCTCAGAAGCCATCTTATGCAGATCATTTATCGCAGTGCCTCTTTGCCAACGTCGCCTCTTGGATTCAAGATGTGTGCTTGTGTCAAGATGCACAACATGCATGTGTCGGATTCCTTTCCTGAAGCCTTGGGTATAACTTCACCTGCTGAATGTCAAGCCTTTGTCAACTACCTCTTCCCATATGAAGATGAAGAAAGGTCATGGGATGGCCGTGTATCTAAATGGTACAAGTTGCTGGACTTAGATCCTGGAAGCGAGGTTCCAGCATTATACTTGCAATATACACTGTGACCACTCCCATCCTCTGCTCAAGATCCAGAAGGATATGTTGCCCAACGGTTGCCATTGCCTAGTACAACGCCTGTTGTTCCGCCTGTGGACAATGACATGGCGGAGTTCATTCAGGCAGCCAAGCACCACAAGCCTAGCTCACGTCAAGCAACAGTTTGTGCACCAATACCAGCTCCTGGAGATTTGCTCGTACTTACAGAAGATGGCCATTTTGAAGATGGGCACGGAACTAATTTTGAGCCACCTGAAGATCATGCTACGACCCAGCTGCCAGCGGTGACACCATCTCCTTTGCAAACTCGTCACATGAATGTCAATCATCCAGATTCCAATTGGTTCCAAGATGCCACAGGAGGTAATCCGTTTGCTGGTGGTATGAACAGGACAAACATACCACTCCAGTCGCCAGCCCAAGGTATGCCTCCTAATGGAATCCACAATTCAACATGAAATTCTCCATTCCAACAAGGTCCATGCGTCCAAATTGATCCTACCCCTTGGGGTCCGTCCCCGTTTGCTGGACGTAACACAGGATTGCCTGCGCCTGGGTTGCCAACACCGATGCAGCATCAACAGATGTTCCCAACATGTACTCTGCTTTGCATCACAAACTATCTTACCCCGCAGGGTACAAAGGTGCAATGTATCCGATGGGATATTATCCGGCCCATCCCGGATTCACCACATTCAAGCCAAATTTGCGGTCCAATAATAATAACTGAGACATTAATCGTTAGGATGCTACTCTATGGGCATTCCATTGCCGGTGAAATATTAGGCTGTAAAGGTCAAGTACTGTGGAGCGGTGAGTCAACAACAAGTTTGAACCATGGGAGGCATCTGTACCTAAACAGAAGTTGCTCAAGTCATGTTGTTAAGAATGACTTCTCCCGCAGCGAGGCGGGGTGAATTTGGGGCGCTTATTGTCCCACGAACGGTGGGAAGCGTTCAGGAGGGGGGAGCAGAGAAGATAGTCCGGAGGCTATGGCGTTGAGCCCGCAGAGAGCGACGATAGTCCTTGCGCTCCTGTCAAAGTAGCTTCAGCCATTCTTCCTTGTCCACCAGTGACTTACGGAGGACGCTGTGACGGCATGTCAGCATGCGTCTAATATCCGGAGGTAAATCAGCTGAACCCATATCAAACTGAGAGTGAATCCCCTCGTTGACAACACAGTGACGTTCACGGAGCTGAACATTGTCATCCGAATGTTGAACGGCGTTCCGTTGTTCCCACATATAGAACCCAATGGAGATGAGTTGCTGGGAGAGACGGGAGGCCCACAGAGAAACCGACCGACGACTGTGAATCTCGTCAAAATAATTTTGTTGCAGAGACAGCCACAAGGAGGCTAGTCTGCCTTCCAAAAGTCCCTGACACCCAATAGCTTCCTGTGCCAGAAAGGCCGGGCGAATGGTCCGAGAGATCAAACGAGAGGTGGGACGTGATGAATCGCGAACACCCTGAAGCAGAAGGAGTATCGCATGTTTGATGGCGGGGGAGGTAAGATGTATATCCATCCAGAGCGAGAGAGCGGTCACCCTCCGATCCCATTCGTCCCTAGCCGAGGCTGCTGGGCAACGGGGAACATGCAAGTGATCTTCAAACTCGCCGCACCGAGGGCACGCAGCGGACGATTCGAGGCCCCAATACACTTTGAACTTCCCCGTGCCGCACATGCCCACCCAATGTTTTGTAATCCAGCGCTGGAGACCGGCAGGTAGTGACCGCATGGCGCGACCCAGTGTCTCCCAGTCAATAAGGTTTTCAGACTCCTCAGAGATCACATTACGGTTCCTCCATTGTTGCCGCAGGCGGGGGAGTGTCACGCACTCCTGAATGAAGTGGTCACTCAGCCGAGACTGCTTTGTGTCAGCCACAAAAAGAGCTGCCAGTTCCGTGAAGAACCGAGGGTTGGGGGGGATAAGTTGGTGGGCCGCCTCTAGTTCCTTGCGGAAATCCACTGCCATGCCATCCACCTCCAGGTTTTTCTTTTCCCACCAAGTGAGTTCATCAAATAAGTTGGACTTGTCCAAATGTCCGTAGACATGCCGTGGAGACCAAGACACCAGAGACCGAGAGATGGCTTCCCGGATGGAAGAGATCAGGTCAAATTGTGCATCAGTGGGTGAAAGGGGTCGATCTTCAAAGGCCATTTCAATGGCCGAAAGGCCGTCGCAGGCGATCTTGACACCCGGCCGCTGGCTAAGGGCTGGGAACCATTGTTGGAGGAGCCAGTCAACCGCCATAATCCCAGCCAGAAGGCCAATCAACTCGCCCCGATGGGCACTCTGATCCTGAGGTAGGCCTGGAGTTTGACAACGGATGACAATGCGAGCAGTTCCCGCTCTGGGAAGGAGCTGAACAGCAGCAGTTCCCACCCTAACCCTAACTGTATTCTGAGGCGGCCCTGGATCAGGGCATTGGCCAAGGCGGCCTCATCACCATGTACCTCAATTTCATCATGGACCCACCCATAGTAGTCTGTGCAGAGGTCAACAGAGGTTTGCCAGGCGGTGAGGATGGAGGGGGTCGGGTCAGAGGGAGGCAAGGTTGGGAGACCTGTACCAGTGAGGAGCACCCAGTCGCTACGGGAGAGGGGCCTCACTGTGGTACGCAGGACGTCAGAAGGCAAAGGGCAAGTCCACCAAGAACTTGGTCGTTGTAGGCTATCTGTCCCACTGTGACTGCCAGATGGAGCATAGCGCCGAGAAGTTGTAGAGGAACCTACCAGAGCAAGATGGGTCCATGCAGCCCTGAAACAACCCAACAGTCGGCGACCAGAGCCAGTTCCAAGACTCAAAGTGGTCGTGCCAATGTCCCAGGGGTTGGAGCAGAGGGTGGTGCTGACCATGTGAAGGCAAGAGCGCGCGGGACAGTGTTCGTTGCCAGAGTTCCCAATATGGACGCCCGGGTCGTACCGTTTGAGGCCAGTTATATGGAGTCCAATAAGTGTCGTCGCGGAAACCGTTCCAGATGCATTGCCGGATATAGCGGCCATCAGCCGTAGTGATATCTGATACTGTGGCTACTTGCAGGAACATCCGGCACCAGTTAAGCCAGAGAAGGTCGTCCTGATCAACCTCAAGATCCATGAACAAGTCAATCAGGAGGGCGTCATGATGACACCTTAAAGATAGGGCCGGAGAGTCAAAGGCCATGTACATATCCAGAGATTCAAGTTCCTTCCATACCCGTTTAAGCCAGGTATCAGAAGCAAGAATGGATGTATTCTGGTAATCTTGCTGTAGAAGACCAAAGGAGGTACCGGTTTCCAGTTGGTGAGCCTGGAGATTGGCGTCCATGTAGGCTCCAGTCTTTGTACCCCCCGACATATGGCGCAGGATCATCTCCAAGTGTTTGTACACTTGCTTGCCAAAGGGGTGAGGAACACCAAGGCCTTGATAATCCACCGGGGCAAAAACCACCAAACGGGGAAAGTTGCGGCAAACACCTGACCTAGGTAAGCACACCTGGAGAACTGGTGACATGATGTCCCGCCATTGTTGAGCGTTGAGGGTAGTGAGTGCCATAGGATATTCAAGCTTCTTAGGATTGTGGTCCAGATAAAGGGTAACACGTCGTACTTTGTGTAGCAGGTGAGGCCGAAGCTGTTCGGCCCACTCTTTAGCTTTAGAGACCAACTGTGCCTCCTGTGCGTTGTGATTTTCCAGTGACAACAACATCACCCCCAGAGTACGTTTGGAATGACCTGGTTCAAGGCGGCGAAGGGGTTCAATGTCACCGTATAACCCCGGTATCTTAAGGTTGAATTCCAGTACCGCGGAGCATTTCCTACGGAATCTCCACTGACCATTGCGAGCATCCCATTCAAAGTCAATAAGCCACCGGATTGATTGCACCACCTGTTGCCCGAATTACCCCCGACCACAAGGTGGCAGCAGCCTGGACTGAGGCGCAAATATCCTCCCCAGAGTGATGGACCGTGCCACCTGCTTCAATCACGTCCGTATCGTCAACAAAACAGAAACATTGGGCTGTCACTAGTTGTGACTCTAACGCCGAAAGACACTCAAATCCATAGCCCATTGCTTCCATCATTGTGATTAACACTGAGCTCACCGAGATCTAAATGGGGGGTCCGGCACCATTCCCTTGCCCACAACCTTGGAGTGGCACCGCTGACGGAGGGCAAAAGCTTCTCTTGGAGTCACCAAAACCTGTGCAAACATGGTGGGTAGCGGAGGAGAGCATGTTGAACATCGATGATAGGACACGCCATGTCAAGCCAAACCGCAACATTGTGACGATGGCCACCCAGTGGACAACATGGTCAAAGCAGGACTTGGCATCATTCGAGATCCACCCCGCTTCGCGGCGTTGAAATATCAGTAGATCCCACACTAATCGTTTAGACAAGGCCAGGTCAATTGCTTGATGACTTTTGCGTGAGCCGCATTGCCCGTCGGGTATCAAGGAGTGCGCTTTGGCAAATTGCATGGCTGCACGGCCCGCCTTCTTATTGTTTGCCTGGGCCTCGGAATTCATCAGCTGGATGGTGCGCATTTTAGATAGGCGGAAGTCTCCTGGCTTCTTTTCAATGGCAAAGTTCATCAGATTTTGCCATTGAAGAGGAACAAACCCTGTGGTGAGAAGAATGTTCCGGAAGAGGGCATCACAGTACGCTATAGATGGAGACTGGATAGCCGCCTTAAAGTGTCCTTTATGTAGTCCATGAGATCAGATCGCATACTTCAGACTTTTGGTGCTTGGAGCATTGAGTATGTGCATTGCACTTCTCGCTTCCATCACAGCCTTGACTTGTCTTGGAGTGAATCCTTCCTTGTTCTTTCGAACGGTTGCCATCTTGGAGGTCATCTCAAGTCCAGCATATCCATTCTGTTTGTTTGAAGAAAGTTTGAAATGGGGTTGATTATTTAAGTTGCTAAACTGGCGACGGTACATCGAACTTGTCTCTCTGGCACCTGGTTTGACAGTCGCTCCAAGTTGCTCCAACACATACACACCCTTACGATTCACAAATCGCATCTTTCCATTTCCATCACAATGCACAATAAAAGCATTGTCAGCATCAGTATCCATAGTAATGCGTTATCCCGCAGCAATCATCTCGCGCATAGCAAGTACATTGGCAACTCCATCTTCATCATGATAAACTGGAGGGGGAAATCTTCCTAGAAAACCTTCTTTCTCGAGAACTCTGCTGCCCACGTTAGTGTGCATGTCAAGTTCTTTCTCAGAATGACGGAGTCCATGCATAAGCTCACCATTACAAATGGTGGTGTTTGTACAACCACTGTCCATGATGACATGATCGTACAGCCCAAATGGATCTCTTTCCTTTCTGCGGCTTTGAATAAACTGCAGACCTCGATCTGCTTCAGTAGCAAGATCAGGCAATTCTTCATCTTCACTAGCATAGTGCCAGTCAGCTTGAAGTTTGACTTTTGTTGTACCAGCAGGACATGGAATAAGATAGACATCATTGCCATTCTCATCTTTTCCCTTGATAGCATTGTGAAAGACATTTGACGTATCAAAATATCCAGTTTTCACAATCTGCGGAGTTTGAGCTTGAGTTGCATCGAATCCTTGGCGCACTTGAGCACCACTGAATCCTTGATGGCCGAGTTGCATTCCACTGAACGCAATCTCACAGTTAGCATTCATAGAATAAGGGACAGTAACAGTGCCGCCAGCTTGAGTTGGAATCTGCATGAGCTGCATTCCAGAAGGAACTTGCATCATTTGATTACCTGTAGTACCAGCAAGTCGCAAAGGTGTGTTAACGCTTCCCGCAACACTTGATGCTCCACTTGTGGATGATGAAGCTCCAGGAACTATAGCTGGAGCAGTAGCTGGGACAGTTGCTCCAATCTGATTAAGATTGAGCTTCTTCCCATAGTCGACATATTGATCCTGATTCTTCCATTGGATCTTTGGTAACAGTCTGTCTGGGCATTTTGGAGACATATGGTCTTTGTTGCCACACTCACATAACATGCTGCCTTTGTTCCATCCTTCGGTTTCCCCTTTCCTTTTCCTTTACCTTTACCTTTATTAGGTTGGTCCTTTCCTTGGTAGAGGTTCACTCCCGGATTTTTACTCACTTCCATGTGAATCTTCAACATATCTTGGGCTTTGATTCAACCTCTACGACAATTCTGTGTTGAATGCAGTACTTCGGGACATCTTGTAATATTCCCTACTGCATTGTACACAACACCAATATCTCACTTGTATAGGGTCATTCCCTTTTTGTGTGGATGTAGATTGTCCGACAGACTTGCGTCCGGCATACTTGCGTCAAATTCCAACATCACGATCAAAGTCCGATCGTACGTGTCGAAAACTTTGTACTTGATTAGTTTCTTTTTGGAATGTAAAAACTCATATTTCGTCATATCCCAACAATAAGGGTGAGGGTAGCATCTTTGACCTGACCGTAAGCCTTCACACTGATCAATCCCTGTTGAGCAGACTTCCAATCACTGTTTAAATGTAGCCGGAGCAGCAAAGGGGAAGTCTGGCTTTGCTGTGGATGGATTAAGAAGGCTTCTTAATTCTTGGTCCACTCTTTTGGCATGAATCTTGTGAGCATACCCATGAGGACTTGTTACACTGGGGGAACGTTTGTTGAATTTAGCACGTCCTGTGTAAGGTGTAGAAACCCAATTCATCTTGATTCCAATAGGGATAGAGAAGTCAAAGTGACGCATGATTTCTTTCGCATAGGCTTCAAAGTTAACCTCTGACGGAATGAAGGCAAAGCAACCCAATTTAACAATATCCCCATATTGAAGCGACAAAGGGTAACATCCTGGGAACGGAGACCAGTGTGAAGATAGTCCTGTACCGCCTCTTCCGACGTGTCCCTTGCAAAGCCGACCCACATTCGGGTACATAGTTTCTTCTCACCAGACTTGCTGTTGGTTGCTGCATAAGGAGAATTCCCATATTCCATATCGCAGTAAAGACTCAGGGCCCGGTAGGACAAAATTTTGTTGCGTAACTCAACCGAGTTCCGGATCCACCGGTTCTGTTGTTTATAAGTGTCGTCTTCTGACCTCACCAGTGCTTCTACAGATTCTGTCATGACAGCACCACTTTCCAAATTTGCGGTCCAAATATAACCCTGTGCGGACTGCCAGTATTAATTCCAACATGGAGCACGAATGTTGCCCCCCGGAATTGAAGGCAATTGTATATTGGTTGTTGCATCCAGTCCCTCCTACAGTAAGGATGGTGCAAACATCTCTGGGTGATCGAATGGCATCTGACATTTTCAAATTTGGACTACCACCAGAAATTGGGTGTATATATCTGGAAGGTTTTGATTACAAAAATGATGGCAACATGGCTGCAAATATTGTTTGTACAGCTATTGAATACCAAACCAAATACCAAATTGGAACATTCTTGCCTCAAGCGGAGTTTTGATATTCTACATGGTGGGAACGTCCAAACGGTTTTCATTGCTGGCATTCCTACCCTGTACTTTGGAAGACTTTTCTTCTGATTACCTACAACACCACGGATTAAGTTGGCAGCAGATGAAAGAATTTGCAATGGCATTCCTACCCTGTATTTTGGAAGACTTTTCTTCTGATTACCTACCACACAACGGATTAAGTTGGCAGCAGATGAAAGAATTTGCAATGGTAATATACTACCATTTTGCACTCTTGGGCTCTACAAACCCAACTTCAGACAACGGAGATTACAATGATGAGCTCTTCTGCAGTTCACTCTTTGGTCATTGTTTGAGACACATATGTCAATATGTCCTGAAGACCAATTTGGGTCGTAGACGGGCTCAAACACCTGCACAGTGTATAGCTGCTTACATTCGAGATTTGAGTGAATTATTTCATATTCTGAAGAAGTTCATTGACCATCATATTGGACATGATGTGGAAGATTATTGTATTTGTGATGCATGGCCCACAAATGACCGTAATGCGGTATATATGTTGGTGCCATCAAGAACAAATAGTGCAGATTTTATGGCTCAGACAGAGAGTGTAGTAAACGTTCTTCATGACTATTATACTTGCATACAACGCAATTGGGGAGCTGGTCGGTATACTGCTCCAAACGAATGTTTGTGGGCGATGACTTCTTCACCTTCCTTTGCCCCTGACAAAGCTGCGCCTTCACGGCTTTCGGACCTACCAAAGCCAAAGATGATCGAGCATACTCGGGATGCTAAAGAAAATGTTCCTTTTTGTAACACCAGTCCACTGTTTGTGTGGAATCATGCTGTCACTCCTTTGGGAAAGAAATCTTCGACAGAAATGTTATACCCAGTGGTCTAATGAGGCACCTATCCATTGATTGTGGATCCTCGAGATAAACGCACTTCTGGTAAGAACACACTGTATCCGATCTGATCAAATTCAACCTTTGAGGGCCATTGTACTTGTTCCAAACCCGGGACTTGTACAACCCACAAGGTAGGCCGCTATGCTTGAAAAACACATCTTCATATCAATTTGAATGATATGCATTGGTCCTTGGCCAACTACAAAGAAGAGGATTGGAAGCCAATTATCAATTTCATGAAGAAGTATCATGATCACATTTTGCCGAGCAAGACATTCAAGAAACTGACTCCAAGTACAACTTGGTGATGGGATCCACTGGTACCCAAAGGGGCCCAGCTTGTGGAGCACGACTCCAACCCAGTGGTATCAGACAGGGTAAAGATTACGGTCCCCCCAAGGTGTCAGTTTCACAAGATACCACCAGCTCGGATCAAAAACAGATGGCCTGGAGATTGGGACTGGCAATACCATCCAATTTGTCAGTTGCCACTTCAGATTGTGCCGTGTCTACCATGGGGAAAAGAGAAGAAATTCAATACTCCTACCAAGACGCTACATGCAAATATTCCTGGAAATGGACAAGTTATGCTTGGGGCTTTCTGTCGACAGTGGATAGATACAAGGTGATTCTTGCGTTGCCTCAGTGGCATCAATATGCCTCTCTTTGTTGAATTGCCTCTGTCAATTTGCTGGCTTGTTTGAAAGAACCACGTGTTCTACCAACAACAGGTTTTCCGACAAGGTTGGACCCTACACGGGACAAGCTCAATTCTGCGGGTCTTCTTTGTTTCGATTTTCTACATGGGGATTTCATTCGTTGCTTGGGTGGCGAATATGTCAATTCTGATTGAGATTTCAATGCAGAATGGGATGTCATTGACTCTACTTTGCACAACAAAGAGGTTCCGGCTGAATACCCACCACTCAAACTTGAAATGGCTTATCGCATCCAGACTGAAGGTGTTCCTATAAAAGCCTAATACACAACTCCTATGTCTTCTACGATCTTTAGAGAAGAATATGATAACCATCCAGCATTTGCTGCCAATTCTTCCAAAGTTGCGGAGAAGTTTGCAAAAGAAGAATGGAAGGCTTATCATCTTCACTATTTACGGTTTGTGTTCCAATTCATCCCAGGTCTGGTTATTAATCCTATCCAGTGGGTTTTTGACAAAGGTAAAGGTCGGATTTGCATTGACTGTTCCAATGGTCCTGACAACTTAGGATCAATCAACACCTATATCCCCAAACCAAAGCAAGATAAGTCCGGTGAGCAGTGCCCTCCAATCCACTACCAGTTTGCGTTCAAGAGGTTTCTATGTCAAGTTCTCTGTATGTGCATCACAAAACCAACAAGTCCTATTTTGGTTCATGCTGACGATATTGAAGCCGCCTTTCGACATGTGCTTTATCATCCAGATGTGGCTGTGGCATTTGCATAAGTATAGTCAGACTGTTAGAAGTAAGCGATCCAGTGCCGCCTGCAATCTACCTGTTTCAATTGACTGCGATTTAGCTGTCCAGGTATTGTTGCCTTCTAAGTATGTGAATTTACAGTATATCGAAGTATATAGATCAATCAAAGATCCTACTTTATCAACCAATTCACTCGTTGCTTGCAATATATTATAAAAAGTGAGAATAGTCTGTCAACTTTTGACTTTGACTCTTTCCTCTCCAGCTCAGTGGAAATTCTCAGAATTCTCTCTACGTCAGCCTGATATGCTGCAAATTCAATCTGTTTATCCGTTCACCTTCCACTGTAGTCGGTACTTTGATTAGTATCCAACTTTGGCTCTTGCTTGAATCTTGCTTTCTTACATCATCAACAGGATGATTTCCATAGAAATATAATCCGTTTTCTGACTCGCCACGCTCGATGTTTTTAGTCGCATCAGTCTTCATTTTTAGTCGTATCAGTC
>CAKOGP040001909.1:0-14085 GCA_933822405.4 Cylindrotheca closterium
TTGGAGACATTTCAAGATGGCGATCAAATCGCAGGAGTGGATGACACGGAACAAGGTTACTTAGAAGAAGCCTTTGATCAGGACTATGAACCTGAAGATGAAGATGAACGTGATATCAACCTACATGGACAATTCGATGATATCAATGACTCCAAAAGAGAAGAGCTCTTGGCAGATGCAGACAATGGTGTCGATGATATGCCAGAACTCACTGTCAGATTCCAAGGAGATGATGACTATGAATCAGACGACGATTTGGGTGATGAAGGTGATGAAGAGGAAGAACCTATTGTAGCCAATTTGGATCACTATCAAGAAAATGTTGATAGAGGAACCGATGATATTGGGAGCCTCGTTACTGATCTGAAGGACCTACAAGAACCGCCAGAAGAAGAGATTGTATTTGAGCCTGAAATGCCTCAAGTAGCAAAAGTCACTTGATCTGGGCAAACGTATGCACAAGCTGCAATGTCTGGGCTGAACCTTTCCCAAGTTCCAAAGAGACCAAGAGAATGGCCTTCGAGCAGGAGTGGCAGTTCTGCCAATAAGAACAAGAATCAAGTTGCGACAAGACGCAAGCATCAAGAGAGAGAATTGAAACCGTTGAAGAACAAGTTAAAATCTGGTATTCGTACCAAAGAAGGAAGTCACAGTACTAAAGACAGTAAAGCTATCCTTGAAGCAAAGCACAATCTATGTTTCCAACAGATTGGGAATGAGATGAAAGCTGATTATGAAGAGCACGATGCTATTCTGATCGCTCATTGCATGATGCAGATCAAGGCCAAGTTCGATACTGACAAAGGTCTGAACTTCATTCAACAGTATTACATCAATCAAGGACTCAAGAAGTTTGGTGATGATGGAAAGGATGCTGTGGATAAGGAATTGAGACAAATGCTCCTGAGAGATTGTTTTACTCCCAAATTTGTGAAAGACATGACCGCGTCTGAGGGAAAGAAGGCCCAATCAGCGATGATGTTACTCGAGGAAAAGCAATTCGAAAAGAAAATTAAAGGTCGCCTAGTATACCGAGGCGATGGAACTCAAAGGCAGAGATGTATGACGCTGGACGTACCTAACGCTTTCATTCAAACTTATATGCCTGATGCTAAGGAAGGAGAAGATCGTGTCTACATGAAAATCACTGGCATGATGGTCCAGATATTGATTGACATGGCCCCAGAGTATCGCAAATACGTTGTATTAGAGAACGGAAAGCGAGTAACCTATGTGCGGGTACTACGTGCTATATATGGGATGTTGCAATCGAGCCTCCTATTCTATAATCAATTTTGAAGTGATTTGGAGGCAAAGGGATTCGTTTTCAACCCATATGACCCATGTGTTGTTAACAAAGTTGTTAATGACAAACAGCAAACTATCAGATTTCATGTTGACAATCTTATGTCAAGTCACATGGATCCGAAAGTAAATGACGAATTTGCTGAGTGGTTGAACATGAGATATGGTTCGATCCAGGCATGTAAAATCGTCAGAGGAAAGATACACAGATATCTTGGAATGACTTTGGATTTCTCGGTGAAAGGAAAACTCAAAATCCGCATGGACGACTATGTCAAGAACATGTTGGAAGATTTTCCTGTCAAGTTCAACAAGGATTCAAAGCAGGAAACACCAGTTGGTAACAATTTACTGGAAGCTGGGAAAGGAAAGTTACTCAATGCTGAGTACCGACAGATCTTTCATACTACTGTTGCAAGGGGACTTTATATCAATATTTGTTATTTCTTTATCACAGATCAAGTTGAGAAAGGAAATGTTAAGATCAAATACTGTCCAACTGACGATATGATTGCCGATTTCATGACAAGTTCAGGGATCTGATTCTTGGTCCACAGGACTAGGTCAGACAAGTATGTATATGTTCAAAATGAAAATACAAAACAAAAATAAACAGTGAATGAGAGCATGTCCCATTGCTGCCAATGGTGATTGTCACAATGGCAGGAGTGTGTTGGGATATGACGAAATATGAGTTTTTACGTTCCAAAAAGAAACTATTCAAGTACAAAGTTTTTGACACGTACGATCGGACTTTGATCGTGATGTCAGGATTTGATGCAAGTATGCCGGACGCAAGTCTGTCGGACAATCTACATCCACACAAAAAGGGAATGACCCTATACAAGTGAGATATCGATGTTGTGTACAATACAGTAGGGAATAATACAAGATGTCCCAAAGTACACTACTGCATCCAACACAGAACTGTCGTAGAGGTCGAATCAAGTTCTGTAAACAAGGGATTTTCCAAGGGAAAATCGTTGAACTTACTTTTGTGATTGAATCATCAACTCAAGCCAAATATTAATCAAATAGGAACAATTTCACTCAAAGTATACCTAGGCACAGGAGAACTATTGTTCTGAAAGTGTTGTACAATCGATTACGAATTTATATTGCAGAGAGTTTGTTCTGGGCGCTAAAGGCACTCACGATAGAGCACATTTTGCTTTATTCTAACAGGAATTGACTGCTGGAAGAGCGCTGCAAGGATGGTCATTCTGTATGATCTGGAAAGTTTGAGGCTTTCAACTGATAATTATGAGGAGTACCCTCCATCTGAGGTTTGGGAGGAGATCTATAGTAAGCTGGAAGAATTTGAGGATGTCCCAATTGGCAGTTTGAAGAAAACGTGATCAAGTTGCGCAACACTCACGACAAGTCAAGACACAAATCATATCAGGAAGATTTATTTTGGCTGATGACCTGGCCAAACACCTAACAACCACCCATAATGCACGTGGTGAGCTCAAGTTTTAATTGACAAGGGCAAAACAGCTATTGTGACACGATATTGAGAAAAAAAATTATGTTAAAGAAACTAGGGTTGAATCCCACCCATTCAAAAAACGAAAATTCAGAGAGCGGATTCAACAAGAAATTAGATATCAAAAGTACTAGAAGTACTTCCCTAGTACCGCAAATCACGACGAGGAGGGCACGATGAGGAGGGTTGGAGACGACGAGGAGGGTGAAAACGAGGAGGGACCCCTCGAGGAGGGTCGTCAGACCCGACGAGAGGGGGCCCGACGAGTTCACCCGACGAGGAGGCCCAAAACCCGACGAAATGGGCACGACCGAGGAGGGTGCGTGTGCGTGGGAAGTGCGAGGGCTCCATTCGTCCGAGGAGGCTTTATAGTGGAACAAACAATAATTCTAATGCAACAGTCACTTATAACGATATAAAATTGATATATTATCTGTGCTAGTGTTGCTCTGTAAACGCGTTGGTGGAGCACAAGATGCGGAAAACATCACTTTTGACGCACATTTTGATGATGAAAATGGCGATTTGACAATACTTTTCGGTCGGGTGGGCACGTGCTCGTTGTCGCACGGTCGATGCAAGACGACGGAAACTTTTTAATTTGATCATGATTCAATGGACTCACGGCTGGCGCGCAACATCTCTAAGTAGTCGAATTCAAATTCAATCGTGCGTTCCGGCGTCTTCCTCGTACAACTCATTACAAATGCTACGTGAAAGGTTGGCCTTGACACCTTAGATTTTTTTCCGAGCACCCCGTCACTTTTCGTTTTCGACGAAGTTGCAAAGACTCCATTTCCGCATTGTGGACAATGGTGGCTGTTTCAGTGTCCCAGATGAACCTGGTATGTTGTACTTGTTGTTCATATGACAAAATGTGCCGTACGACTCCTTTATTTTGTTTCAAACCATTGAGCTGGAGGTGCTTTTTGTTTCCGTTCCATTGCGTCGTGTCGCTCACAAGAAAACACTTGTCTTCTGTCGCTTCTTCTGTTTCTACTACTCCATTCCAAAGCAAAAAGGTACGAAACACAACCGAACTGTCTTCTATTAATCGATTGAAAAGCTTTTACTGACTCTCTTCTACTTTTCTTTTCCTCTTTCCTTCTGCTCCATCATCTTCTTCTTCTTCCATTCCATCATCACTTCTGCGAACATCACTTCTTCTCCTACCTACAAACCATGAACACTACGAATATCCATTCATTCACAATCATTCTTCACTTGACAATGTCTTCTGCCTACACACTCTACCATCGACCATTTCTACCTGTTCCTTTGTCTTATTCTTTGGTTCCGCCGCACTTCATGTTTCTTTCTACGTCTCCTTCCTTGGCATTCCTTCCATGTCACTTCTCTTCTTCTACCATTCTTCCCTATTGATACTACCTCAACTCTTGCATGATTCAATGAATACATCCACAATACACACTTTCAATAATACTAATAAAATGAATTCTAGAAAAAAGTATCGGGAGAAAAGTACCACGTAGAATAGATACCTGATACTCCTGTAGAATACTGATACTTCCCGGCTAGAAATATCGCACCCGGAGTATATTTTTCGCAAATTGACACCTGGGGACGACGAGGACGCATGGTGCAGCAACTAATCTGTGTTGGGATATGACGAAATATGAGTTTTTACGTTCCAAAAAGAAACCATTCAAGTACAAAGTTTTCGACACGTACAATCGGACTTTGATTGTGATGTCGGAATTCGACGCAAGTATGCCGGACGCAAGTCCGTCGGACAATCTACATCCACACAAAAAGGGAATGACCCTATATCGATGTTGTGTACAATGCAGTAGGGAATAATACAAGATGTCCCAAAGTACTGCATTCAACACAGAATTGTCGTAGAGGTTGAATCAAGTTCTGTAAACAAGGGATTTTCTTGAACTTACTTTTGTGATTGAATCATCAATTCAAGCCAAATATTAATCAAATAGGAACAATTTCACTCAAAGTATACCTAGACGGGGATATCCTGGAAATCCCGGGGAAAAAAAGGGAATTTTTAGGGAACTTTTAGGTAACCTTGAGAGAATTTTTTACGGATCTTTTGGGAGAATAATTGAAACTCCCCAAATGCTATCCCTGCTTTCCCATCTTGCAAAGAAATTGTGGATTATTATTATGTCATTGGCATCGGTTTTGGACAATCCAATTCTATCAACAATTGCACTCTTCACTGTTGATAGCCTACAATGAATACTGGAGCAACTGATAGTGCTGGACAATAGTACGCAAACCTGCTTTTCCAGAATGGACGCAACCTAACCAAACCACCTTAGCTCCAGTTGAACAAGTTCTGGCCTTCCTAGAGAATGTGACAGTATATTGGCAAACCGGAATGACTAGCGTTACATGGTGATGGAGATGTATAATAGTAGAACGTATTCTTCAAGCTTCTAGCTTGATTCTCTATTGACTATAATTTTTGTCTTCAACAGTAGTATCCAGTTTGAGTGTCGTCTTGTCATTGTTCAAGTAAAGTCACTGTCTCCGCATTGGCAGAATCAAGCCCTCATTTGTTCTATTCTATTCTCTCGTCAGAATTTTTTTCACAAAGAACTCTGCAAGCGTCTTTCTGTACGATAGTAGACAGCTTCGTTCAAAACACTGGCCTGGAGGGAAAAAAATTGGCCACAACGGAGCCCAGTCAGGATTCTGCGTTTGTTGTCGTTTTTGAATCTTTCCCAACAAATGTTGATTATTGTGTCTTCGATCTTTGCATACACATGTAGTATATTTGCGATGAAATTGAGCCTTGCGTTCGCCCTTTACGTTTCTACCCAAACAACAAGCCGATTGATTTTTCAGGTCCAGATAATCAGCAAATTGCACAGGCTCGTTGTCGCAAGCCTCACAGAAGTGTATACTTCACTAGAATCGCAGCGATAATCTCAACTGGTAGATTTGACTGCTCTCTCATGCCTTGTTTGACCTTTCCAGGATGATGTCGATTCAATCACAAGATGATGCAATCAAGTTGTTAAAACCACTTTCCAACAAGCGCGAAGTTGGGGGGTGGTTGCACTTCTATCGATCCGTAGGACCTCTCGATCGATTGCATGTCTCTCATAACAAAAAGCCTGACTCCAAATCCACAATGCTGGCGTATTGTCGCAGCTCGCGTGAAGCTGATGATTCATTCTCCGCTTGTTGTGCCGCTTGTTGCACTGGAGTCTGCCGTTCTCGCTTCAGGCGCCTATCATGTCGTCATTTTTATCTCACTAGGTCGCAACTGTTGTGGTGCTGCTTGTTTGTTTTGCGGTTCCTTGGCTTTTGTCTGCAAGCTTGAAGTTGATGTGATGTCGATGCAAAACAATAACACATGTTACAAAATGCTTCAGACCAGTGCAGCTCACGACAAAAGAGCTAGCGACATATCCGGGTTAGAAGTGCTTTATTTTTGATTTTCAAAAACGCATGGTCTACCCTCCGTCATATTCATATCTCACAATATTTCATAAGAAAGCTGACGACACGTAGAGGTCGTACGAAAAGTACGGCGGTTTTCAAAAATACCCAACCCCATTTATGAAATATGAGCCGAAAAATCCCTTTAAGTACCCGGGAAATTCCCTAAAGTTCCCTTTTTTTTTCGTGTGTCCGTCTGGACAAACAGGTCATGCTATAAAGTTCAAATTTTCCACGCGGAAACACGAAATTTTGATGATCGGAGAATCTTGAAATACACGTTATTGCCACACAGTCCAGAGAAACTTAGGGGGTTTTGGCCAATAGGCTCTTGTTTGATTGATCTGCTTGGTCCAAATGCGTCTTTCTTTTGCACATGCCATGCCGCATGCTCTAATAAATTAGCCATCGTTTACACAACATACGTCTTTCTCAATGTCTCATAGGTCCCAATTGATGGCATCTCTACATTTCACCTTCAAGCCCTATCATCAAAGATTCCAACATGCGTTCCAAAATTCTACCAGAAGGAGCCAAAAATATCATGGCAGCAGCAAACCGATAGCTGGCACAGAACACTGCTGATTTGGGGTTCGAATGCTGGAAACTATGCAACATACGTCTTTCTCAATGTCTCATAGCTCCCAATTGATGGCATCTCTACATTTCACCTTCGAGCCCTGGAAAATTGCAAATTAGCAGCCCCCCCTTTACTTTGTCATCAAAGATTCCAACATGCCTTCCAAAATTCTACCAGAAGGAGCCAAAAATGTTGGGATATGACGAAATATGAGTTTTTACGTTACAAAAAGAAACTATTCAAGTACAACGTTTTCGACACGTACGATCGGACTTTGATCGTGATGTCGTGATTTGACGCAAGTATGCCGGACGCAAGTCCATCCGACAATCTACATCCACAGAAAAAGGGAATGTCCCTATACAAGTGAGATATCGATGTTGTGTACAATGCATTAGGGAATAATACAAGATGTCCCAAAGTACTGCATTCAACACAGAATTGTCGTAGAGGTTGAATCAAGTTCTGTAAACAAGGGATTTTCCAAGGGAAAATTGTTGAACTTACTTTTGTGATTGAATCATCAATTCAAGCCAAATATTAATCAAATAGGAACAATTTCACTCAAAGTATACCTAGACACAGGAGAACTATTGTTGTGAAAGTGTTGTACAATCGATTACGAATTTAGATTGCAGAGAGTTTGTTCTGAGCGCTAAAGGCACTCACAATATACAAAGGAATGAGTGATTTGTTGACGATAGGACGTTCTTCATCCGCTCCTAAGAAAGTCAAGAGCAACTCAAGTTCAACAGTTGTGAAACATCAATTTCAACAAAAGATGAAAACGATGGAAAGGCAAGATCGTCGTACGATGATGCCAAAGAAAGAGTGATTGATTATATCCAAGCTTCTGGAATGAAATGTTCCAAAGACATGATGAATCAATTCAAGATGGAAAGTCGATCAACTTCAATGTGATCGCTCCAAGATTGAACGCTCCAAGTCAAACTGAAGCTGTTGCAAGAGAAACAGAGATGGCCCAAAACAAAATTCTCTATTCTGCAAAGCTTGATGAGAACATGCGAAGATCAGCATACTTCGAGACAAACAAGAGAACCGTCAAATCAAACATCATGCTTAAGTTTGTGACGAAGGCGATGGATATCAAGCTTCGAGGTGAAGCCAATTTCACAACTACTCTTGAAGATCCAATCGAGCTCTTGAAACGTATTGAACAATTCATGAAGAAGAGTGCTGATGCTGAGTATGATTTCTTGGATTTCTGGGAAGCGAATCAAAAGTTCTTTGCTATGAAACAAGGAACGACCAAAAACTTGATGCATTTCAAGGAACAATTCTTGAGACAGGCTGAAGTCCTGCAAGATCTATATGGCGTGGCCTGGTTCCGAGATTTTGCAGTCAAGACAAAAGCATATGCTGCTATTGCTAGCACCGATACTGCTGCTCAAAACAAGTTCAAGGATGATATCTTTATAGCCGTTCTTGCAATAGGATTTCTGTGCAACTGCGATTGGACGAGAACAGCTCCTCTGATGCTGGATCTTCAGACAAACTATTGCAGAGAAGTGGAGTATTATCCAAAGACGGTCAGCAAAGCACAAGATATGTTGAAGATTCACATGCAGCTGGAGACCACGAGCCTACCGCTGAGCAAAACAATAGGTCGCTGAAAGAAAGAGTCAGAGTAGCTCTTGCACAATTACCCTACAAAGTGGTCCCAAAAGTAATCACTGAATGTCTTGGACGTCGAGCCGCCGAGCTATTGACTGTCTTTCCATCTCATCACATTTCAGTCCACAGCAACTCATTAATAATGTCAATATCAACTACAAGAGTGACATGGTTGCTGAACTTGGACAATATGTTCATGCAATTGGGACGGATTCCAACAATTCAATGGAACCCCAAAGTATCAAAGCGATTTACATTGAACCTACAAAAGGGACAACGTACTGGGCACCGAGTGCTCAACCTCAATACAAAGAAGATGATTTCCCAACCCAAGGTCGTTGTACCACCCGTTACCGACCAAGTAATCCAGCGTGTTGAAGCTTGGGCTGCTGCCGAAGGTGTTACTTCCATGAAGTTCTTTGATAAGAAGAGAGATTTGGAGACTATGAATCAGACGACAATTCGGGTGATGAAGGCAATGAAGAGGAAGAACCTATTGTGGCCCATTTGGATCACCATCACGAAAATGTCGATAGAGGAACCGATGATATTGGGAACCTTGTTACTGGTCTGGAGGACCTACAAGAGCCGCCAGAAGACGAGATTGTATTTGAGCCTGAAGAAACGCCTCCAGAAGCAAAAGTCACTCGATCTGGGCAAACGTATGCGCAAGCTGCAATGTCTGGTCTGAACCTTTCTCAAGTTCCAAAGAAACCAAGAGAATGGCCTTCAAGCAGGAGTGCCAATAAGAACAAGAATCGAGTTGGACAAGACGCAAGCATCAAGAAAGAGAATTGAAACCGTTGAAGAACAAGTTAAAATCTGGTATTTGTACCAAAGAAGGAAGTTGCAGTACTAAAGACAGTAAAGCTATCCTTGAAGCAAAGCACAATCTATGTTTCCAACAGATTGGGAATGAGATGAAAGCTGATTATGAAGAGCACAACGCTATTCTGATCGCTCGTTGCATGATGCAGATCAAGGCCAAGTTCGATACTGATGAAGGTCTGAACTTCATTCAACAGTATTACATCAATCAAGGACTTAAGAAGTTTGGTGATGATGGAAAGGATGCTGTGGATAAGGAATTGAGACAAATGCTCCTGAGACACCGCATCTGAGCGAAAGAAGGCCCAATCAGCGATGATGTTACTCGCGGAGAAGCAATTTGAAAAGACAATTAAAGGCGATGGAACTTGTGAATGGTTATCGCGAGAGGACACTGCAAGTCCAACTGCTTCACAGGAAGCAATCACCACTACTTGTGTTATTGATGCACACGAAGGTAGAGATATAATGATGCTGGACGTGCCTAACGCTTTCATTCAAACTTATATGCCTGAAGCTAAGGAAGGAGAAGATCTTATCTACATGAAAATCACTGGCATGATGGTCCAGATATTGATTGACATGGCCCCAGAGTATCGCGAATACGTTGTATTAGAGAACGGAAAGCGAGTACCCTATGTGCGGGTACTCCGTGCTATATATGGGATGTTGCAGTCAAGCCTCCTATTCTATAATCAGTTTTGAAGTGATTTGGAGGCAATGGGATTTGTTTTCAATCCGTATGACCCGTGTGTTGCTAACAAAGTTGTTGATGACAAACAGCGAACTATTAGATTTCATGTTGACGATCTTATGTCAAGTCACATGGATCCAAAAGTAAATGACGAATTTGCTAAGTGGTTGAACATGAGATATGGTTCAATCAAGGCATGTACAATTGTCAGAGGAAAGATAAACAGATATCTTGGAATGACTTTGGATTTTTTGGTGAAAGGAAAACTCAAGATCCGCATGGACGACTAGGTCAAGAACATGTTGGAAGATTTTCCTATCAAGTTCAACAAGGATTCAAAGCAGGAAACACCATCTGGTATCAATTTACTGGAAGCTCGAAAAGGGAAGTTATTCAGTGCTGAGTACCATCAAATCTTCCATACTACTGTTGCAAGGGGATTTGATGTCTCTAAGAGAGATCGTTTGGATATCCATCCAACAATTACTATTCTTGCCTCGAGAGTTCGAGAACCTACAGAGTCTGAGTGGAAAAAGTGTGTTCCCATGATGTGATATTTGTTTTGTACATTGTTGTATCACCTGACACTTTCTGCAGAATCACTACGAGTCATGGAAATGGATGATCGACGCATCATTTGCGGTGCATCCAGATTTCAAGAGCCATACTGGTGGCACTCTGTCCTTTGGAGGAGGTGCAGCTCAAGTGATGTTGAAGAAGCATAAGCTAAACAACAGAAGCAGTATGGAAGCAGAACTGATTGCTGTTGACAATGTTGTCACGATGATCCTATGGACAAAGTTGTTCATGGAGTGGCAAGGGTATCCGATCGAGGAGAATATCTTGTATCAGGATAACAAAAGAGTGATTCTACTGGAAGAGAATGGTCGCAAGAGCGCGGGCAAAAGAAGCCAGCTATCAATATTCGTTATTTCTTTATCGCAGATCAAGTTGAGAAAGGAATTGTTAAGGTCAAATACTGTCCAACTGACGATATGATTGCGGATTTCATGACTAAGCCATTGCAAGGTGAGAAGTTTCGCAAGTTCAGGGATCTGATTCTTGGTCCACAGGAATAGGTCAGACAAGTATGTATATGTTCAAAAGAAAATACAAAACAAAAATAAACAGTGAATGAGAGCATGTCCCATTGCTGTCACAATGGCAGGAGTGTGTTGGGATATGCCAAAATATGAGTTTTTACATTCCAAAAAGAAACTATTCAAGTACAAAGTTTTTGACACGTACAATTGGACTTTGATGGTGATGTTGGAATTTGACGCAAGACGCAAGTCCGTCCGACAATCTACATCCACACAAAAAGGGAATGACCCTATACAAGTGAGATATTGGTGTTGTGTACAATGCAGTAGGGAATGATACAAGATGTCCCAAAGTACTGCATCCAACACAGAAATGTCGTAGAGGTCAAATCAAGTTCTGTAAACAAGGGATTTTCCAAGGGAAAATCGTTGAACTTACTTTTGTGATTGAATCATCAATTCAAGCCAAATATTAATCAAATAGGAACAATTTCACTCAAAGTATACCAGACACAGGAGAACTATTGTTGTGAAAGTGTTGTACAGTCGATTACAAATTTAGATTGCAGAGAGTTTGTTCTGAGCGCTAAAGGCACTCACGATAGAGCACATTTTGCTTTATTCTAACAGTCTGTAGGATAAAAGAATGAACAAGCTGGCAAAGTTTACGACACTTTCAAATCTTTGAGAGACAAACATAAAAAATGTGTCCTTGCAGTTGTTGGAACAGTCCAATTCCAAATGAATAACGGTCACCCTCTCTTTGATATAGAATAATTTAACACATATCTAATACAATTTTATTACTACTTGCTAGTCCTTAGACATCGGCGCTTCTTTCTCCTGCTTTGTTTCCTCCTCCTTTTTGGCCATAGCTACTTTCATATGTTGTATTGCTTGAAGCTGCCCTTCCCCCATTGGAAAACTCACCCCCCCTGACTTTTCTGAGTATGTTTGAGTTCTAACTCACACGTTTGAGTTAGAACTCAACGCCGTAAGTAATAACTCACACGTTTGAGTTAGAACTCAATGCCGTGAGTTATAACTCAGGATTCTGTTGTGATTTGAGTTATAACTCAGAAAAAGTCACAATGACCAATTGGTCATCCCTGTCCATAAGTCCCTATTTGATAAATCATAACATAATTAATATGTCATTAATACTTTTTTATATAGGGAGAAATAACATAGATTTTTCGAATTTGCGATAAGTCCCAAAAATGCTCGGTCTCAACATTTGCCGGGTGTTCCTGGAACACCCGGCAGAGTGAGGACTTCCGAATTCGCCGTGGTTCTTTCTCTTTTGTCTTTCATTATGTAAGAGGAGAAAAAATATAGAAGAAGATTATTCATTTAACAAATATTTGACATTTATGAGTAAAAACTGCTTCCTGGTCGCTTCTCCTCAATTCCCTCAAGTGCTCAATTTCCTCAATTTGAGTAAAATGAGGACTTTGAGGGAATTTAGGACTTTGAGTAAATTGAGGGGAAGCGACCAAAGTCCTCACTTTTGGTGGCTTCTCCTCGCTTTTGCCTTAGCCAATCAGATTTTGTCATGTTTTTGTTTGTCTATTAAGTATGAGTTGCTCTTTTTCCTCCACGCAATCACAAATGACTTATGAGGGTCTTTCTGTTTTCCAACAATTACAAAAAACCTCGTTCTGCCAGGTGTTCCTGAACCCCCCAAATTTTTGCACACAGTAGGTTTTTGCACTAAGGCACCAATAATCTGTTTTCTTACGTGACAAAACCTTGTGAAGTCTACGTGCCGACGCTTTGTATTAATAACCAGGATTGAAATAAACCGGATTGAAATAAACAATGGACTGCAACGCAGCAGCAACGACGTTTGTTTGCTAATGGTTTCGTAATGGTAGGGGGCGGTGAAGACTGCCACAGTTTAAACAGCATGAACGATTCATAATGAGTTTTCAGGAGGTATGGGACGGCAAGAAAAATTGAGGAAGCACAGAAGAGAGAACAAGAGATAACTCAGGTTTCTGTTGCCAGAAAATCGAATTTGCTGAAGAGTAACATCAAAGGTATAATATTTGGCTTGAAATGATGATTCAATCACAAAAGTGGGTTAACAAGTTTCCTTCTGGGAAATCCCTTGTTTGCAGAACTCCATCCAACTTCTATGAGGACTCTGTGTTGAATACAGTACTTTGGGATATCTTGTATTATTCCCAACTGCATCGTACAAAACACCAATATTCCACTTGTATAGGGTCATTCCCTTTCCATGTGGATATAGATTGTCCGACAGACTTGCGTTGGATTGCTGACATCAAATTAAAATCGCTTTATCCATGTATCGGATGTTGGTGAAATGGGATCTTGATAGGTAAAAGAACAGTCGAACATGTCGGACAGTGAAGTCGGACATTGATGATATCGAACAAGGACAGGAGTACGGTTCGAGTACGTACAAAGATGGATAAGTATTGAAGGTAGATCTACTCTGTGACTAGTTGGTGAAGAACATGTGCGTATGTGCTTTATACGCCGTGACAGCTGGTGAGAGCTGACGCAGATGGCTTCTGGAACCTGCTTGTGGAGATCATTGTTGATCGACTTCTGGCAAGAATAGCAGTAGAATAAGATCTAATAGGAAATGGTGAGACTGTTCATCCGCAGGTTAAAGCCCAGCATCACTGGCACTTGTTCCTATTGTAGGCAATCCATAGCCGACATAGATTCAAGCTCAGTATACTCCAGAGGTAGCTAGAGCGTTGAGGCTCTCATTACAACTACGGAGTTGATTATCTGACAGTCGATCAACAAAGGTAATTTTTGAGCATTGCAAAGTAGGAAGGACAACAGAGCAAGATGCCTGGTAGAAGAAACCAAGGCAGAGGCGGTTGAGGTGGTCGTGGAGGCAGATCTGCACAGCAGACTGGTCGGGGGTCTCACAGCAAGAAGGCCGATAGACCAAAGCAATACCATCCTCAGAATCCTGACTTCACTCACGAGCAGGTGACAATATACTTGCTTGAGGCCATTGCGCTCAAGAGCTTGGACTACGCTCAAGATATGATCTGGAGTGTGAGAAATATGGCCCATGTGGACTTTGAGGCTT
>CAKOGP040001910.1:0-14077 GCA_933822405.4 Cylindrotheca closterium
CATGGTTCAAACTTGTTGTTGACTCGCCGCTCCACAGTACTTGACCTTTACAGCCGAACATCCCACCGGCAATCGTATGCGCTACCTAGCATTTAATCGATTAATGTTTCAGTTATTATTATTATTATCATATGTTGAACGGCGTTCCGTTGTTCCCACATATAGAACCCAATGGAGATGAGTTGCTGGGAGAGACGGGAGGCCCACAGAGAAACCGACCAACGACTGTGAATCTTGTCAACATAATTTTGTTGTAGAGACAGCCACAAGGAGGCTAGCTTGCCTTCCAAAAGTCCCTGACACCCAATAGCTTCCTGTGCCAGAAAGGCCAGGCAAATGGTCCGAGAGATCAAACGAGAGGGGGGACATGATGAGTCGCGAACACCCTGAAGCAGAAGGAGTATCGCATGTTTGATGGCAGGGGAGGTAAGATGTATATCCATCCAGAGCGAGAGCGCGGTCACCCTCTGGTCCCATTTGTTCCTAGACGAGGCTGCTGGGCAACGGGAACATGCAAGTGATCTTCAAACTCACTGCACCGAGGGCACACAGCGGACAATTCAAGGCCCCAATACACTTTGAACTTCCCTGTGCCGCACATGCCCACCCAATGTTTTGTAATCCAGCGCTGGATTCCGGCAGGTAGTGACCGCATAGCGCGACCCAGTGTCTCCCAGTTCTCAGACTCCTCAGAGATCACATTACGGTTCCTCCAGTGTTGCCACAGGCGGGGGAGTGTCACGCACTCCTGAATGAAGTGGTCACTCAGCCGAGACTGCTTTGTGTCAGCCGCAAAAAGAGCTGCCAGTTTATATATAACTGATGCATTAATCGTATTGAAACTATCTCTAGTTTCTAGATTGCCGTTAACGGCTGTCATGGCCATTTACCATATGGAGGTGAGTCCAGTCCTGTTGAACCAGTTTGAGGCATCCAATCCCAGGGAAGTTGCTCTCATCGGATATTACATTGCACCCTTGCATATGTAGAAATGATCTTGCCACTCGGGGTGGCGTATTTGTATTTTGGTTTTTGGTTTTTTTGAAGGTGATGGTGGGCCTGATTGTGTAGCAGGTGGGAAGCCAATTGTTCTTGCGCCCTAATGCCCTGGGCGTATCAATCCAAGTGAATGGAGAGTGTCCCAATGGCACAGTGTTCCAGAACAAGGTGGCGACCATCTACGTGACAGACTGCAGTTCCCTAGTCCTGTGGTCAACAGAGGGAGAGTGAAACATAGAGGGACAGAGAGATGGCCGAGACATCTGACTGTTTATGGACTAACGCCGGGTGGCCGAGTCGATGTTGGGTTGGCGGGTCGCGCCAAGTCAAAGATCATCTGGCGTTGCCTGGCTAGAGAGTGACGGTTGATCGCTCTCTCACGGGAGACAAGGCGCAGCCAATGTTGACGATCTTTGAGTGATTTGTTGAGGACAGTTTCGCTTTAGTCCCGAAAGAGGTACTGCGAGTGTGGGGGGGTATCCATCAGGCCCATGGCGAACTGTTCGCGGATGCCGATGTCAATCTCCCGCTTGCGAGCTGTGTACCAGGAGCTGTCTTCAGAGTGGGCAAGCCGGTTGCGGTCTTTCCACATGTAGTGCCCCATCCGGATCAGTTGTTGGATCAGGCGGGAGGCCCAAAGGTTGACGGACTTCTTGGAGCCAATGTAGGAGAAGTGAAGGGCCTGCAGGTGTCTCCAGTTGGGGGACACTAGGCCTTCAAGGAGGCCCTGGGCCCCAAGCGTGGCTTGGGAAGAGATGGCCCTTTGGAAGAGGTGGGGATGGCAGGACCAGGCTCGGACGGTGGGGACGCCCAAGGAAGGCTGACGGACTGTCTTCAGGTATTCAAAGAGGAAGGCTTCGATCTCTGGGGCAGTCTGCTGAGTCTGCATCCATGTCCAGAAGGCCAGATGGCGTTTTGACCATTCTGCAGCTGCAGTAGGAGCAGAACAGTGTGGGACATGGAGATGATCTTCCACGGGGCAGGAGGAGCATCTGGGGCAGGAGCTCTTCGCCGAACGGTTCCAAATGGCCAAGCATTTTCCCACACCTGTCATACCGGAGATATGTTTGGGTGTCCAGCGTTGGAGATTTGCCGGGAGGGCCTTCATGGCGCGTGCAAGAGATAACCAATCGACCTCACGGATGGACTGCTTGGAGAGGCGGTCCTTGGAGGACCAATATGCTCGAAGGGCAGGAAGAGAGACCTGCTCCATGATGTGAGCCTGATCCAGTTTGGAAGACTTAACACCGTCGATGAATAAAGACACAGGTTCGTGGAAGAAGCGGGGGTTGGAGGCAGCCAAGCGGCCCGTAGACTCCAGCAGGCGGCGGTAGGATTGTGCTTTGGAGTCTACTTCCACATTGCGCTGCTCCCACCAGTCCAGTTGGGAGAAAGGCCGGTGCTTGTCCAGGTGGCCTTTAACATGGCGCCGATGAACTTGGAGGGGAAGGTGGCAAAGCAAGGCCCGGATGGTTGAGGCCAGATCAAATTGGGCACCAGACAATGACAGGTGGAATTCGGAGAAGGACTTATCAAGAGCTATGAGCCCGTCGCAGGCCATCTCAATTGACGGTTGGCTGGCAAAGAGTTTCAGGTGGGCGACCAGAGACGGCCAGTCCAACACCAGGAGAGAGGCCATAAGGCCAATCAATTCGCTGCACGTGGAACTCTGGTTGTCAAATTTCCCAGGGGTTTAGCAGGTGATCCAGATGATCAACATCCTGTCAACTTACATGAGATGTCGACTACTACCGATTTTCTCTCACAGTTCCAGCACTCAAGCATGGGGAGGAGTGAAGATGCAGATACTCTGACTTCTGCAACAAGTGAAGAGACCAAATCAGACAAGTTGGCTCTGGTCCCAGCAACCAAGTATCGTAAAGCTACTCAAGAGGTCAAAAATTACGAGATAGCCATAGATGGAGTTGATGTTGATGAGTGATATCCCTGCGGTCCTCAGTGAGAATTTGGGCGCAGGCTGTGCCCACTTTAGCTTTGTAAGAGCGGTCGCTTGCAGCACGAAGGGTACCAGCACAAAGGGCCTGAACCAGGCGATCCTCACTACCTTCAATGGTAATGACCTCTGGAACCCAGCCGTGAGAACCTGATTCAGCCAGACTGCCGAAGTGATGCCAGAGGTCAAGGATGGAAGATGGGGGCAGATGGTTTGGCTGGTAGGTGAGGGCCCGTAGAGTGGAGGAGGACCCGGCTCTTGTGGATCGGAGAATGGCTAGGGAAGACAGAGACCGAGGCGCGGACAGCGTCCACTGGTAGAGGTGGAAGATCAGGGTTGAAGCAGCGAGGCAAGTGGAAGGTGCGCTGACGGCTGGTGGAGGCAAGAGGAACGGAAGGGATCCATAGTTGACCCTCACGGTGGAACAGGGTATTGGTAGAGGGGGGGCACCTTATGTTATCACGAGGGTGTTGACTTACGAAGTAGTAGATGTTGAAGATAGTAACGTAGATTGAATCGTATTGTTAAAAAGAGTGTGCTATTGTCGTTTCATCGACAGGCTTCCGCGAAGGCCGATCCCGTTCACTTACGGACACAAACCATTGCATGCGGCACGGTAGCCTTCATTTGGTCCCCTCCAATTGGGTTCCAAGTTTGGGACCCAGTTCGATAACTTGTCTAGTACGTCCATTCCCCAAATAGTCGCCCTCTCCTTTCTAGTGTCAATCGCTTTGTGAAGGCATCAGCGAGGTTCAACATTCCTGCAATCCACAATACGTCAACGACTCCTGCAGCCACATTCCACCTGGTATAATGATAAGCAATCGAATTATGCTTCTTGTTTAAAGTGGATTCGACCATTGTTGAATTCGTCACCAAGCTCTTGTTGTCGCAAAATACATGCGATGGTCCTTCTTCCAAAGGTATTCCGAACATCCTCAATTTGAATCTCAAATGAGTGATCGCCTCAATGCATGACTTCAAAGCAATGAATTCGGAACCAAAAGTACTCGCTTCTACCGTATTCTGTCGCTTGCTGTGCCATAAGATAGGTGCCCGATTGAGGAAAATGACGTACCCCATATGTGATTTCCGTGTCTTCTTATTGGCGCCATGTGAAGCATCTACCCAGGCAGTACTCCCTACACTTCGTCCCCTTGGTTTGGGTGTGTTGTGTGGCATCTCTTCCGTCGCATCTTGGTAGTATGCCTCGAAATCTTCCCTCGAGGACCTCAACTTGGAATAGTCTACATTTGGCGTCCTCCAGTCCTAGTAAAAGGTCAATTTTGGGAAGGTGTCCAAGAAAGCAAATATCCTCAATGCTTGTTCCATGTGTTCTTTTCTTTTATTCGTAACAGTTTTCATTGGTGTTGTTCAGCACGATTTGTAACAGTTTTTGTTGGTGTTGTTCAGCACGATTTGTGGCAGTTTTCATTGGTGTTGCTCAGCACCATTCGTGGCAGTTTTTGTTGGTGTTGCTCAGCACTATTCGTGGCAGTTTTCGTTGGTGTTGCTCAGCACCATCATTTGTGACAGTTTTCGTTGGTGTTGCTCAGCACTGTTCATCATAATGTTCACAACATTTGATGTCATTTCGTATTTACGATCATGCTCATTATTACGTTCATAACGTTTGATGGCATTGCATTTTGATACATTTCAATACAATACATTTCAATACAATACATTTCAATACAATACATTTCAAACGTATTCATTTTCGTTTCGTTCGTCGGATAACTTTTGGCAGTTATTGCTGGATCTGATAAATCATATAAATGTAATCGTTATGTTATTACAAGGGTGTTGACTTACGAAGTAGTAGATGTTGAAGATAGTAACGTAGATCGAATTGTATTGTTAAAAAGAGTGTGCTATCGTCGTTTCATCAACAGGCTTCCGCGAAGGCCGATCCCGTTCACTTACGGACACAAACCATTGCATGGGTGTGCAATAGCACGGTAGCCTTCATTTGGGAGTATTGCCACTTCCAGGATAAGTCAACGGAATGCCACGGGCCTAACGGAGAACTGAGACCGCGTTGGTTGGAGTGGCCGGTCAGGTGAGTAGAGATCCATTGTTGCCATGCAGTCCACCATTGGTTAGAGGGACGAGCAGTGCGGTGCCATTGGTACCGATCAGAACAGCTGTCCGCTCTTAGCCCTTTCCATGCTTTCAGAGTAATCGCCGTCCCTTCAGCATTCACAATATCAGAAAGAGTCACTGCGTGCAGGAAGATCGGACACCAGTTGAGCCATTTCAAAGTAAGTTGGTCCACCAAAGAATCGATGAACAAGTCGACTAACAGTTGGTCTCCTTGGCGTAGTGGCAGAAGAGAGGGGGAATCAAACTCCAGGTGGATGGAGAGAGAGTCAAGTTCACTCCAGGTCCGCTTTGCCCACATGTCAGACGCCAGGATGGAGGTGTTGGCATAGACTTGTTGGAAGAGGCCGTATGAGGTACCGGTTTCAAGCTGATGTGCCTGAAGGACAGCCTCCAAGAAGGCGCCCATCTTGGTCTTATTGGCAGGATGGCGAAGTAGCATATCCAAGTGCTTGATGACTTGGAGACCGTACGGATGAGGGACACCCACTCCTTGGAGAGCAATAGGGGCATAGACCATAGCACGAGGAAAGTTGCGGCAGATACCAGCCTTTGGAAGTGCCGCCCTGACTTGCAGAAATTCACTGCCATGCCATCTACCTCCAGGTTTTTCTTTTCCCACCAAGTGAGTTCATCAAATAAGTTGGACTTGTCCAGATGTCCGTAGACATGCCTTGGAGACCAAGACACCGGAGACCGAGAGATAGCTTCCCGGATGGAAGAGATCAGGTCAAATTGTGCATCAGTGGGTGAAAGGGGTCAATCTTCAAAGGCCATTTCAATGGCCGAAAGGCCGTTGCAGGCGATCTTGACACCCGACCGCTGGCTTAGGGCTGGGAACCATTGTTGGAGGAGCCAGTCAACCGCCATAATCCCAGCCAGAAGGCCAATCAACTCGCTACGATAGGCACTCTGATCCTGAGGTAGGCCTGGAGTTTGACAATGGATGACAATGTGAGCAGTTCCCCCTTAGGGAAGGAGCTGAACAGCAGCAGTTCCCAGGTCATTTTTGTATGACCCGTTGCTGAGGATTCTGAGGCGGCCCTGGATCAGGGCATCGGCCAAGGCAGTCTCATCACCATGTACCTCAATCTCATCAGGGACCCACCCATAGTAGTCTGTGCAGAGGCCAGCAGAGGTTTGCCAGGCGTTGAGATGGAGGGGGTCGGGTCAGAGGGAGGCAAGGTTGGGAGACCTGTACCAGTGAGGAGCACCCAGTCGCTACCGGAGAGGGGCCTCACTGTGGCACGCAGGACATCAGAAGGCAAAGGGAAAGTCCACCAAGAACTTGGTCATTGTAGGCTATCCGTCCCACTGTGACTGCCAGATGGAGCATAGCGCCGAGAAATTGTAGAGGAACCTGCAAGAGCAAGATGGGTCCATGCAGCCCCCTCCCGATGAAACAAACCAACAGTCGGCGACCAGAGCCAGTTCCAAGACTCAAAGTTGTCGTGCCAATGCCCCAGGGGTTGGAGCAGAGGGTGGTGCTGACCGTGTGAAGGCAAGAGCGCGCGGGACAGTGTTCTTTGCCAGAGTTCCCAATATGGACGCCCGGGTCGTACCGTTCGAGGCCAGTTATATGGAGTCCGATAAGTGTCGTCGCGGAAACCGTTCCAGATGCATTGCCGGATATAGCGGCCATCAGCCGTAGTGATATCTGATACTGTGGCTACTTGCAGGAACATCCGGCACCAGTTAAGCCAGAGAAGGTCGTCCTGATCAACCTCAAGATCAATGAACAAGTCAATCAGGAGGGCGTCATGATGCCACCTTAAAGATAGGGCCGGAGAGTCAAAGGCCACATACATATCCAGAGATTCAAGCTCCTTCCATACCCTTTTAAGCCAGGTATCAGAAGCAAGAATGGATGTATTCTGGTAATCTTGCTGTAGAAGACCAAAGGAGGTACCGGTTTCCAGTTGGTGAGCCTGGAGATTGGCGTCCATGTAGGCTCCAGGCTTTGTACCCCCCAACATATGGCGCAGGATCATCTCCAAGTGTTTGTACACTTGCTTGCCAAAGAGGTGAGGAACACCAAGGCCTTGATAATCCACCAGGGCAAAGACCACCAAACGGGGAAAGTTGCGTCAAACACCTGACTTAGGTAAGCACACCTGGAGAACCGGTGACATAATATCCTGCCATTGTTGAGCGTTGAGGGTAGTGAGTGCCATAGGATATTCAAGCTTCTTCAGGATTGTGGTCCGGATTAAGGGTAACACGTTGTACTTGTGTAGCAGGTGAGGCCAAAGCTGTTCGGCCCACTCTTTACCTTTAGAGACCAACTGTGCCTCTTGTGCGTTGTGATTTTCCAGTGGCGACAACATCACCCCCAGAGTACGTTCGGAATCATCTGGTTCAAGGCGACGAAGGGGTTCAATGTCACTGTATAACCCCGGTATCTTAAGGTCGAATTCCGGTGCCGCGGAGCATTTCCTACAGAATCTCCACTGACCATTGCGAGCATCCCATTCAAAGTCAATAAGCCACCAGAAGGACTTCTCCGGATTGATTGCACCACCTGTTGCCCGAATTCCCCCCAACCACAAGGTGGCAGCAGCCTGGACTGAGGCGCAAATATCCTCCCCAGAGTGATGGACTGTGTCACCTGCTTCAATCACGTCCGTATCGTCAACAAAACAGAAACATTGGGCTGTCACTAGTTGTGACTCTAACGCCAAAAGACACTCAAATCCATAGCCCATTGCTTCCATCATTGTGATTAACACTGAGCTCACCGAGATCCAAATGGGGGGCGGCACCATTCCCTTGCCCACAACCTTGGAATGGCACCGCTGACGGAGGGCAAAAGCTTCTCTTGGAGTCACCAAAACCTGTGCAAATACGGCGGGTAGCGAAGGAGAGCATGTTGAACATCGATGATAGGACATGCCATGTCAAGCCAAACAGCAACATTGTGACGATGGCCACCCAGTCAAAGCAGGACTTGGCATCATTCGAGATCCACCCCGCTGCGCGGCGTTGAAGGATCAGTAGATCCCACACTAATTGTTTAGACAAGGCCAGGTCAATTGCTTGATGACGTTTGCATGAGCCGCATTGCCCGTCGGGTATCAAGGAGTGCGCTTCGGCAAATTGCATGGCTGCACGGCCCGCCTTCTTATTGTTTGCCTGGGCCTCGGAATTCATCAGCTGGATGGTGCGCATTTTAGATAGGCGGAAGTCTCCCGGCTTCTTTTTAATGGCAAAGTTCATCAGGTTTTGCCATTGAAGAGGAACAAACCCTGTGGTGAGAGGAATGTTCCGGAAGAGGGCATCACAGTACGCTATAGATGGAGACTGGATAGCCGCCTTAAAGTGTCCATTATGTAGTCCATGAGGTTTGGATCCTTTATTCTCAGGGTTACGCGGCCAGAAGTACACGTGATCATCCTTGGAGACTTGCAAGTGGACTGGAGAGTGCCCTTTGTGAAACCGGCAGTGAGATAAGAAAGAAGCCATAGCTGGGTCCTACAGATCAGGTAATGTATAATGGCCTTCTAACAAATTTCAGCGTTGTCACCGGTAAATTTGCTATATAACGGTTTGGCCATAGGTGGAGTGGTATACGGCGCTCGTGTTTGATCATAGCGTGCCGTGTTTCTTGCATGCACCCATCTTCTACCAGGCGGCGGTCAGTGATGGTCCGGAGACTCGTAGTACCATCTGATAAGTGTTCTTCAATTTGAATAGCCTGAAGGTCCCCTGTAGATCCTTTGCTCTGGGCGCAACAACGGTGTCTCGCCTCCTCTCTTTGCTTCATTTGTTGTAACCGAAAAAATCTATCACGGGCCTTCCGAGACTTCCACTGATGCTTCTTTGCGTCCTTGGTTTGGACTGTCAAGAAGTCTTTCCTCCATTGAGCTGCGTAGGTGTGCTTGGCCTGCTTGTACAAGGAGCGCTCTTGCTTCAGGCAGTCCTCCAGATCAACCGCTGACTTCCTCCAAGCTTGTGGCAACTTCTTCTTCATCAACCGGCGAACTCTGCACGAACTCACATGGCAACCCTTCTTGCCTTTCAACAGAAGCTTCCACAGGCTCATACAATCCCAGAATCCCTGCATTTTTGGTGACCAGGGAACTTTACCTGGAGCTAAGGCCCGGCACCTCTCTTCCGCCTGACGCCTCACAGTATTCTGTGTAAACAGTTGTATTTGCGCACCAAGGAAGGAGTCATCTGGTGTCCCAGGTGGTCAATACGCTTATTCAGCTTATTCAATCTCTCTGGGATGGAGTACTTGGCATAACCTTTGTGAACCAATTGAAGATATTTGCGTACAGATCGAGAGTCTTGGAGGGACAACTTCCGTGGCTTGAAGTTGGATTTCTGAGGTTGGAAGTTGCCCAAGGAGGCGGAAAGATCAATGTCAATCCACAAGCCGCGATGATCGCAATCAAAGAATTCGTCAAAGGCGTAGTACCCACCCGCAAGGATTGGTACGCCCAAAGTGGTGAAGATACCATCAATTGGAATGTTCTGTTGGTTGCGCTGGTGGGTCGCTTGTGGTGGATGGTGTTTTAGGATCGCCTCCTCAAGACCGTAGGCCCGGAAGCGGTGGTGGATAGACTGGGGTGCGTTAACAGTGACATCCTCGTTTGCATCTATACCCAAAACCACCTCACATCCTTCATCATGCCATTTGGTGATCTGTTTGCAAAGATTGTCCACAAAAACTTTCTTTGATTTACTTTTTGATTCACTGCATGAAAGTGAAGCCTGTGTTGTGCCCATACTGTAGATCCACCAAGGCCTTACTTGTTGGGACAATACGCGGAGACCACCACCAAGTCCTTGGAGATTGGACCACAAACTAAATCATTTACCTCAACCAAAGAGTCCTGAACATTACCCCCATGGGCTTTCAACTTCCTTCCTTGGAGACAAACATAGGCCCATCATCCTAAACCCATCGGTCTCTGCCAGCTTCCTTAGCCCTGTGCGCCACTTGGTTCAAAACGGTTGTGATGCACCCGCCCCATTGTACCGCCGAGGTGGCAGCAGATCTGTCCTGATGCCGATTGTAAGCTACCGACAAGTAAAACCCTTTTTGCTCGGACTTCATCGTAGCTTGGCAGAGTCTGTCACTTCAACCGTGACCTTCATTGATAGAAGGCCAAAACGTCTTGGCCTCTGCCAACAACGCAATTCCCACTCATTCTTCCTTCAGCCAGGAGTTGATCTGTTGCTGCTTGGAGTCATTGCCATTTTCTGGTAATCCGTTGACATTCTGGAAACCGATTTGAGTAGCCAGTGAGGAATGACGGCGGTGATCATCGCCAGACCAATCCCCTGCTGGAAGAGAACGTAAATATTTGTCAAGTGAAGCATGGGAGACTCCACTTGACGGGCCACTAATACGGGATCTTCTGCCTGCACGCCGTGACCTAGCTGCAGACGATCATGGGCCTCTCATGGCCCGCTCCGCGGGCGGACCGAGAGGATTTACTGGCGCCATCACTGGCGCCTTCCCAGGAGGAGGAGAGAAGAATGGAGACCCTCCACCTCGCGGAGTAGACACAGTAGGAGATGAGGTTTGGCTCTCATCTTGAGACGCGGCAGTAGTGTTGTCCCCTTCCATGTGGGACGTGTCTACTTGAACAGCCGAGGCTGCCGAGGGTTGGGCAGAAGATGGTTCCTGAAATTGGACACCTGCACTTGTGCAGGCCTTCTTGGCTGGTTGTTTTGGTGGCTTGCCCTGCTTGGTGGCCTTCTTTGGTTGTGTCACTGTGTTGGGAACCATGGTGCTCTGCCCGGTGGATGACTTGCCTTAGGTTTTGTCGCTAGATCTGACCGGTGGAGTCAATGCTTGACGGTCAGGAGACACGCGATTGTTGTGGGGTAGAGTGGGAGATGGCTGAATCATCATGGTAGGTAGATGGCTGGCCTGACTCTGGAGGGCAGCGAGCTGTGCTTGCAGTGCCGCATTGTCAGCACGTTGTTGTGCCAAGGCGCGTTCCTGAGCCTCCAGTGCATTGTCCCAAATCTCAATCTCATTGAAGGCATCTTCCAGTTGTTGCTCCCGTTCCTGCATCTTGTCCATCATTCCCGTCACGGTCTTCCCATCATCAATGTCTTTGTTGTTAGCCATATCCAAATCAATGGAAAGTTGACCATCTTAGACATCCGTTGCGTCTTCCATCACATTGTCCAGAAACTCCAGTGCTTCTTCCACTGCGTCTGGCGATGCGGTAGCCTCCACTGCACGGAGAGTGTTTGTGCACCATTTGAGGTTCTTACGTCGAGCCATACTGATCTCTGATTGCGGAACCCATTTACGGAGGACTTGGTCGGTTTTTGTCAGAGTTGGCTCATACAGGTGATGAGTCAGAAAGGGACCAAGCCCCTCAAGACGTTACAAGCCAATTGTCCAAACTTCTTGCGACACACCAGGATGTAGGTGCCCTCCATCTCGCCTGGTAGAACCATCAAGAACAGCGGACCGGACTTGTGAAGCACCTGATCATTCTTCAGCTTATGGTCAGCAACTTCAGCCATTTTCCATTGGGCTGGGGAGAGATCGTTAAGGAACAGATTCTCATTATCAGTGATCAACTTCTTCTTCTTCTTTGCCTTTGTTGCCGCCTTCTTAGACCAAACTTCTGTGAATTGACCGCCTTTAGAGCCAGAGGATTCATTGGGATCTTCGTCAGAAGAGTCATTGTCTGAGTCATCAGCCTCAGTTGTTGATTGGGGGGCATGAGAAGCTTTGTCGGCTTGAGCTGGGGTTGCCTTGATCGACAAGAGAAGCTTAAACAAGGTGCATGAGCCAAACATAGTAGTCGTTGCGAATTTGAACATCCCAGGAAGATCCATGACCGAATACAGGATCTCTGTCAGGATGTAGTAATCACGTAGTTTGCTAATAAGGGTGAGGGTAGCATCCTTGACCGGACCACAGGCCTTCACACTGATCAATCCCTGTTGAGCAGACTTCCAATCACTAATAAATGTAGCCGGAGCAGCAAAGGGGAAGTCTGGCTTTGCTGTGCATGGATTCAGAAGGCTTCTTAATTCTCGGTCCACTCGTTTGGCATGAATCTTGCGAGTGTACCCATGAGGACTTGTTACACTGGGAGAACGTTTGTTGAATTTAGCACGTCCTGTGTAAGGTGTAGAAACCCAATCCATCTTGATTCCAATAGGGATAGAGAAGTCAAAGTGACGCATGATTTCTTTCGCATAGGCTTCAAAGTTAACCTCCGGTGGAATGAAGGCAAAGCAACCCACATTAACAATGTCCCCATATTGAAGCGGCAAAGGGTAACATCAGGCACCGTGACCCTGGGAACGGAGACCAGTGTGAAGATAGTCCTGTACTGCCTCTTCCGACGTGTCCCTTGCAAAGCCGACCTGCATTCGGGTACGTAGTTTCTTCTCTTGCTGTTGGTTGCTGCATAAGGAGAATTCCCATATTCCATATCGCAGTAAAGACTCAGGGCCCGGTAGGACAAAATTTTGTTGCGTAACTCAACCAAGTTCCGGATCCACCGATTCTGTTGTTTATAAGTGTCATCGGAGATAGGGAGAATCTTCAACTTGTGAAAGGAGTTGTTCAAAGCTTCCTCCATTGATGTCAGCACCGCAGATAAAATTGCCTCAGCAACCGTGCCGGAGTCGGATCCCAAGTAATTTGTCGCAAATGTGGTCTCAAAAATATGACATCTGCATGTCATCCCATCCAAGTTAACTTGAATTAATTTGTTAAGTTTCTCAGCAAGGGTGGGCGGTGGAGGTAGGCAACGTGGAGGTGGAGCTATATGTATCAATGAAGAGCTGTCCTGAGAGACCTCAGTTGGGCTTGTCAAGCTGTCAACCGCCATGTTGTCGTCTTCTGACCTCACCAGTGCTTCTACAGATTCTGTCTGAACCCCCCCCCATTGCTCACCGCATCATCATCCTCATTATCATCATCATCTGAAGAAAGTGGTGGGCGTCTTGGATTGTTTCGGACCTCCGTCACTAGTATTTCATCGTCATCATTGTCCTGATTTGGTTGTTGGTAGGCATCACCGTCAATAGTAGTGGCATCATTGTCCACAGCCTCGGCATTGTCAGCATTTTCCCCACTCGATCCGTCATCATCCACCAGTGCATCATATCTATTGTCAGTCAGATTACGATGACCCTTCCTTTGATCCACTAAAGTCGTTTTGTTCAAATGAGACGGGCCTACCGCATTGTCCAAATGGTCATTCATTGGATCACTGATCTTCTGAATTGCATGTTGAATATGATGATTTGAACTTTCTGGTCAGAAAAAGGACTGAAAAGGTGCCAAACGTTTTTGTTTGATACCACGGATGATTGGCAAAGGCGGCTTGTTATAGTAGTTGTCGTCAAAGGTTTTTGCCCATGGATAATCAAACATTTCAGAACAAATCAACCAAAAGCCAACAAACGGATTTTCCAGACGAAGGCAAGGATCCCCGACAAAGAATTGATTGTTGTGCTGGTTTTTCTCAAATTTGTCAATACCAAAGAACAAGAAAGGGTTCTGCAATGAAATTTGCATTGCAAGAACTGGCAGTGACCAGACGTCTTCGGCTGCTTTATCCTTGATTGTGTAGAGATCAAAAGAGGAGATGAGATATTGAGCCAGTTGGGCATTGTCAGAGTTGAGATAAGTAAAAATCTGAAGAAATCAATTGTTGCACGTTGATGTGCCTGCATAGTCGTTGAACAGGGCATCAAATCGCAAACAAGGTTGATTCCAAGCACCTGGATATCGATCATCCCAGGCTGCACATAAGGCGTTGTCTGTGTTGGGATATGACGAAATATGAGTTTTTACGTTCCGAAAAGAAACTATTCAAGTACGAAGTTTTCGACATGTACGATCGTACTTTGATCGTGATGTCGGGATTTGCCACAAGTATGCCGGACGCAAGTCTGTTGGACAAACTACATCCACACAAAAAGGGAATGACCCCATACAAGTGAGATATCGATGTTGTGTACAATGCAGTAGGGAATAATACAATATGTCCCAAAGTACTGTATCCAACACAGAATCGTCGTAGA
>CAKOGP040001911.1:0-14058 GCA_933822405.4 Cylindrotheca closterium
GAAACATCTCATTTCCACTCACTAGTGCCTCAAAGAAGTACAATTCATTTTCCACCATATCTCAGGTAGAAAGATATCATCATTAGCATTATCAGCATGTACTGTATCCAATGACGCCGCCTGTGATGAACCTTCTTGGCAAGTAGTAAGACAATTACTCAATGTGCGCTCACACAGAATGCTTGAGATCGAGACAAGGTTGACATTGAAGGATTGGTATTTTGGTCTTTGTCATTGTCAGCCTCCTCTAGAACGAACTCATTTCTCAATGTCCATTCATCAGTTCTCAAATATAATATTGCACACATAGTCATTGCAGTATCAACGTGCGCTCACACAGAATACTTGAGATCGAGGCAAGGTTGACATTGAAGGATTGGTATTTTGGTCTTCGTCATCGTCAGCCTCCTCTAGAACGAACTCATTTCTCAATGTCCATTCATCAGTTCTCAAATATAATATTGCACACATAGTCATTGCAGGATCATCTTCAATCCTGATAGCAGCAACTCAGGTTGGTACCGAGCTTTGAACTCTCCGCCGTCAGAATTGGAAAGATGATCTTCAGGTCAAGCATAGTGCGGAAAATTTGTCAGATCGATTCATCTGGGGTCACCAAGTCAATATGATGAGATCAGCATCGTTAAAAAGTGACAATTAGTATGTGCCATGCAGCGTCATTTGAATGCACAGTTGTTCATCAAAATTTCTTGATTGGATGATGATCAGAAAAGGGATCAGACAAACAGGTCATCCTCGTCATTTAGTAGTAGGGCAGCATAAAAAATTCGGGATGTTCCTATGCAGCATATTCGGAAATTGTAGGTCGGACCGATGCATGTCGGTCAGTATCACTCAGAACAGAACCACTTGATCCAAGCACATTTACATTGGCGTGGGAGTCAAGTTCAGTCCTAGAATCAACCGGATGCTCAGCAGTAGTGCCATCAATTTGAGGTCAGCCGCAGGTGTGGCAAAGAATGGTGGGGACGTATTCATAGAAATTGTCGTCCATCATCTTCCAGCCAGGGTTGGTCTGGTGGCTCAAGAATCCAATGCATCGCTTGTAATTTTCAATACATTACTGATACAACAGTGGGTTCCGCCGTGACCAGTCAAGCCTTGCTCTTATCGAGAGTAAAAGCACTGACTTCAGTAGATTTTCTTCAGCCTTTTGTCTTGGTCGACTTCTTGGAAAATTCAACCGTCTTTGGCTCATTTTGGCTCATTTCAGAAAATCAAAGCGTCTTGTTGTTTCAGTCATTGATTTCCAGAGGAAAATGCGTTTTACAGAGCATTAGTTGTAGCTGTAGTAGCATCATAACAGAATCGTAGAGTGATGGGTCTAATAAACTGTTTTATGGCGAAGAATGAGCCTGCTTCACCAAGTCCATGGGCGGTAAATGATTGTATGTCAATGTATTGATGTGCTTGATATGTATCAATGTGTGATTTGATACGTATCTATGAAAAGGATCGATGCGTGATCCAAGATATATCTTGAGATATTGAGTTTGATGATTGATCCAATATATATATGATATTGATCCATGTGTGATTTGATATATCTATGATATTGATCGGTGATTCAATATTTCTATGTTTTGATTGATATATCTTTGATATTGATCGGTGATTCAATATTTCTATGTTTTGATATTGATCGATAGGTGGTTCAATGTATCTATGATATTTATCGATGTGTGATTCGATATGATGTCTATGATATTGATCGATGATTCAATATATCCATGTACTGGTGGATGTAGGTCTCCAGCCCTGACCGAACCACGTACCCTGTTTCGTTGAAATCCTTGTTTGTGAACTGTTTGTCCAACCTTTGAAACAAAGTCCTTGCCCCATTTGCAATCTGTTACGCTTTAGCGCGTTTCCAGCTTGAGAGGAGTGTTTTAAGGCCAGGCAGACATACCTGAGACTGGTTGGCTCGCTGACTGAAGCCGACAACACTAGCGATTTGTACGTGCGCGTTATGCGTACGTTGAGCGATAGTTTGCTTGGATGTTTTCACATCAACACAATTAATTTTAAGGCATCAAGGTTTTACGATTATTCTTTGAGGTCAATGCACATCCTTTAAACAGTTTATCAGCTCCCATCACTCTACGATTCTGTTATGATGCTACTACACCTACGACTAATGCTCTTTATAACGCATTTTCCTCTGGAAATCAATGCCTGAAACAACAAGACGCTTTGATTTGCTGAAATGAGCCCAAATGAGCCGAAGACGGTTGAATTTTCCAAGAAGTCGACCAAGACAAAAGGCTGAAGAAAATCTACTGAAGCCAGTGCTTTTTTTCTCGATAAGAGCAAGGCTTGACTGGTCACGGCGGAACCCACTGTTGTATCAGTAATGTATTGAAAATTACAAGCGATGCATTGGATTCTTGAGCCACCAGACCAACCCTGGCTGGAAGATGATGGACGGCAATTTCTATGAATACGTCCCCACCACTCTTTGCCACACCTGCGGCTGACCTCAAATTGATGGCACTACTGCTGAGCATCCGGTTGATTCTAGGACTGAACTTGACTCCCACGCCAATGTAAATGTGCTTGGATCCAGTGGTTCTGTTCTGAGTGATACTGACCGACATACATCGGTCCGACCTACAATCCCCATATTTCAGTCCATTGCCCATTACTTCATCCGTAACGGAGCTACAAAACATGAACGGCGAAGGTCAAAGGTCAACACTCATGAAAGTGACGTTGATTTGACTAATGACTGCTCTATGGCGAAGAATGAGCCTGCTTCACCAAGTCCATGGGCGGTAAATGATTGTATGTCAATGTATTGATGTGCTTGGTATGTATCAATGTGTGATTTGATACGTATCTATGAAAAGGATCGATGTGTGATTCGATATGTATATGATATTGATCAATGTGTGATTTGATATATATCTATGATATTGATCGGTGATTCAATATTTCTATGCTATCAAAAAAGATTGATGATTGATCCGATATATATATGATATTGATCAATGTGTGATTTGATATATCTATGATATTGATCGGTGATTCAATATTTCTATGTTTTGATATTTATCGATGTGTGATTCGATATGTCTATGATATTGATCGATGATTCGATATATCCATGTACTGGTGGATGTAGGTCTCCAGCCCTGACCAAACCACGTACCCTGTTTTGTTGAAATCCTTGTTTGTGAACTGTTTGTCCAACCTTTGAAACAAAGTCCTTGCCCCATTTGCAATCTGTTACGCTTTAGCGCGTTTCCAGCTTGAGAGGAGTGTTTTAAGGCCAGGCAGACATACCTGAGACTGGTTGGCTCGCTGACTGAAGCCGACAACACTAGCGATTTGTACGTGCGCGTTATGCGTACGTTGAGCGATAGTTTGCTTGGATGTTTTCACATCAACACAATTAATTTTAAGGCATCAAGGTTTTACGATTATTCTTTGAGGTCAATGCACATCCTTTAAACAGTTTATCAGCTCCCATCACTCTACGATTCTGTTATGATGCTACTACACCTACGACTAATGCTCTTTATAACGCATTTTCCTCTGGAAATCAATGCCTGAAACAACAAGACGCTTTGATTTGCTGAAATGAGCCCAAATGAGCCGAAGACGGTTGAATTTTCCAAGAAGTCGACCAAGACAAAAGGCTGAAGAAAATCTACTGAAGCCAGTGCTTTTTTTCTCGATAAGAGCAAGGCTTGACTGGTCACGGCGGAACCCACTGTTGTATCAGTAATGTATTGAAAATTACAAGCGATGCATTGGATTCTTGAGCCACCAGACCAACCCTGGCTGGAAGATGATGGACGGCAATTTCTATGAATACGTCCCCACCACTCTTTGCCACACCTGCGGCTGACCTCAAATTGATGGCACTACTGCTGAGCATCCGGTTGATTCTAGGACTGAACTTGACTCCCACGCCAATGTAAATGTGCTTGGATCCAGTGGTTCTGTTCTGAGTGATACTGACCGACATACATCGGTCCGACCTACAATCCCCATATTTCAGTCCATTGCCCATTACTTCATCCGTAACGGAGCTACAAAACATGAACGGCGAAGGTCAAAGGTCAACACTCATGAAAGTGACGTTGATTTGACTAATGACTGCTCTATGGCGAAGAATGAGCCTGCTTCACCAAGTCCATGGGCGGTAAATGATTGTATGTCAATGTATTGATGTGCTTGGTATGTATCAATGTGTGATTTGATACGTATCTATGAAAAGGATCGATGTGTGATTCGATATGTATATGATATTGATCAATGTGTGATTTGATATATATCTATGATATTGATCGGTGATTCAATATTTCTATGCTATCAAAAAAGATTGATGATTGATCCGATATATATATGATATTGATCAATGTGTGATTTGATATATCTATGATATTGATCGGTGATTCAATATTTCTATGTTTTGATATTTATCGATGTGTGATTCGATATGTCTATGATATTGATCGATGATTCGATATATCCATGTACTGGTGGATGTAGGTCTCCAGCCCTGACCAAACCACGTACCCTGTTTTGTTGAAATCCTTGTTTGTGAACTGTTTGTCCAACCTTTGAAACAAAGTCCTTGCCCCATTTGCAATCTGTTACGCTTTAGCGCGTTTCCAGCTTGAGAGGAGTGTTTTAAGGCCAGGCAGACATACCTGAGACTGGTTGGCTCGCTGACTGAAGCCGACAACACTAGCGATTTGTACGTGCGCGTTATGCGTACGTTGAGCGATAGTTTGCTTGGATGTTTTCACATCAACACAATTAATTTTAAGGCATCAAGGTTTTACGATTATTCTTTGAGGTCAATGCACATCCTTTAAACAGTTTATCAGCTCCCATCACTCTACGATTCTGTTATGATGCTACTACACCTACGACTAATGCTCTTTATAACGCATTTTCCTCTGGAAATCAATGCCTGAAACAACAAGACGCTTTGATTTGCTGAAATGAGCCCAAATGAGCCGAAGACGGTTGAATTTTCCAAGAAGTCGACCAAGACAAAAGGCTGAAGAAAATCTACTGAAGCCAGTGCTTTTTTTCTCGATAAGAGCAAGGCTTGACTGGTCACGGCGGAACCCACTGTTGTATCAGTAATGTATTGAAAATTACAAGCGATGCATTGGATTCTTGAGCCACCAGACCAACCCTGGCTGGAAGATGATGGACGGCAATTTCTATGAATACGTCCCCACCACTCTTTGCCACACCTGCGGCTGACCTCAAATTGATGGCACTACTGCTGAGCATCCGGTTGATTCTAGGACTGAACTTGACTCCCACGCCAATGTAAATGTGCTTGGATCCAGTGGTTCTGTTCTGAGTGATACTGACCGACATACATCGGTCCGACCTACAATCCCCATATTTCAGTCCATTGCCCATTACTTCATCCGTAACGGAGCTACAAAACATGAACGGCGAAGGTCAAAGGTCAACACTCATGAAAGTGACGTTGATTTGACTAATGACTGCTCTATGGCGAAGAATGAGCCTGCTTCACCAAGTCCATGGGCGGTAAATGATTGTATGTCAATGTATTGATGTGCTTGGTATGTATCAATGTGTGATTTGATACGTATCTATGAAAAGGATCGATGTGTGATTCGATATGTATATGATATTGATCAATGTGTGATTTGATATATATCTATGATATTGATCGGTGATTCAATATTTCTATGCTATCAAAAAAGATTGATGATTGATCCGATATATATATGATATTGATCAATGTGTGATTTGATATATCTATGATATTGATCGGTGATTCAATATTTCTATGTTTTGATATTTATCGATGTGTGATTCGATATGTCTATGATATTGATCGATGATTCGATATATCCATGTACTGGTGGATGTAGGTCTCCAGCCCTGACCAAACCACGTACCCTGTTTTGTTGAAATCCTTGTTTGTGAACTGTTTGTCCAACCTTTGAAACAAAGTCCTTGCCCCATTTGCAATCTGTTACGCTTTAGCGCGTTTCCAGCTTGAGAGGAGTGTTTTAAGGCCAGGCAGACATACCTGAGACTGGTTGGCTCGCTGACTGAAGCCAACAACACTAGCGATTTGTACATGCGCGTTATGCGTAGGTTGAGCGATAGTTTGCTTGGATGTTTTCACATCAACACAATTAATTTTTAAGGCATCAAGGTTTTATGATTATTCTTGTTGTCAATGCACATCCTTTAAACACCACGGTTAAGAGGAGCGTTGACAGGTCTACGGCTGGTCTTAAGCCGCCCACTACGTCAACTCGCACCAGCCCGTCTGTTCACTTTCAGCAGCCCAAGCAGCGGTCTCGGAAAAAGTCTCAGGTTCACGTGGACACAACTCAGATGGAGGGCAATACTACTACAGCCGTGTCCCAGGACGAGAGCCTCTCATCTCTGACAGCGGCATGTCTGGGAGGCGTACATCCATTCTTTCTTCCTTCTCCATCTAGCAAATCCGGTACTAGCAGATCTGCTAATTTGCCTTCTTTGGTCGGCCGCGGAGCACCTCGCTCCGCGGTAGGGCCATGAGAGGCCCCAGGTTGTCTGCCGCTAGGTCACGGCGTGCAGGCAGAAGATCTCGAATTAGTGGCCCGTCAAGTGTTGTTTCCCACGCTTCACTTGACGAATATTTACGCTCTCTGCCACCAGGAGACTGCCTTGGCGACGACCATCGCTGTCGCTCTTCACTAGCTACTCGCGTCACCTTCCAGAACGTTAACGGTGTTCCGGAGGAAGGGGACCATGTGAAACAGCGGGAGATCAACTCCTGGCTGCAAGACGAGCAAGTGGGAATAGCGTTGTTGGCGGAGGCCAAAACGTTTTGGCCCTCTATCCCAGAGGGTCATGGGTGGAACGACAGGATGCGTCAAGCTACGATGAAGGCAAAGCGCAAAGGTTTTTATTCGGCTGTCGCTTATAATAAACAGCAGTCACGATCTTCAGCAACTACAGCCTTTCAATGGGGAGGATGCATCGCAACAGTACTTAGTCAGGTCTCGCACCGAGCTAAAGAATCAGGGAGCGATTCGACGGGGCTGGGACGGTGGGCTTTTGTTCGTCTTCAAGGAAAAAAGCTGAAGGCGCAGGGGGGTGATGATCACTCCGGCTTGGTGCTAGACGTAAATGAGGCGGTCCGACGGCCGATTTCACGTGATCTAGTGATTGTCTCGGCATATAGGCCAAACAGAGAAGGTACGGGGGAATCAACCGTGTGGGCCCAACAACGTCTATACTTTAACTCTATAAAACGTAAGATTGATCCGCGCAAAGCATTGGTCGATGACCTGTGCAAGCAAATTCAAAAATGGAGGGACGAGGGTTGTGAAGTTTTGCTGGGGATCGATGCTAATGAAGACCTTTTGGTCAACTCCCCGGACTCCATACGACAGCGGTTTCGTGAGTGCGGAACGGAGGAAGCAATTTTGAAACGGCATCCCCCCACGGCGACCCACCAACGAAATCAAAGCAACGTTCCCATTGACGGAATCTTTACCACTTCAGGTGTTCCGGTTCTGGCTGGTGGCTACTACGCATTTGGTGAATCCCACGCTTCACTTGACGAATATTTACGTTCTCTTCCACCAGGAAACTGCCTTGGCGACGACCATCGCTGTCGCTCTTCACTAGCTACTCGTGTCACCTTCCAGAACGTTAACGGTGTCCCGGAGGAAGGTGACCATGTGAAACAGCGGCAGATCAACTCCTGGCTGCAAGATGAGCGAGTGGGAATAGCGTTGTTGGCGGAGGCCAAAACGTTTTGGAACAATAGGATGGGTCAAGCTACGATGAAGGCAAAGCACAAAGGTTTTTATTCGGCTGTCGCGTATAATAAACAGCAGTCACGATCTTTGGCAACTACAGCCTTTCAATGGGGAGGATGCATTGCGACAGTGCTTAGTCAGGTCTTGCACCGAGCCAAAGAAGCAGGGAGCGATTCGACGGGGCTGGGACGGTGGGCTTATGTTCGTCTTCAAGGAAAAAAGTTGAAGGCGCAGGGGGGTGATGATCTCTCCGGCTTGGTGCTAGACGTAAATGAGGCGGTCCGACGGCCGATTTCACGTGATCTAGTGGTTGTCTTGGCATATAGGCCAAACAGAGAAGGTACGGGGGAATCAACCGTGTGGGCCCAACAACGTCTCTACTTTAACTCTATAAAACGTAAGGTTGATCCGCGCAAAGCATTTGTCGATGACTTGTGCAAACAAATTCAAAAGTGGAGGGACTAGGGTTGCGAAGTTTTGCTGGGGATCGATGCTAACGAAGACCTTTCGGTTAACTCCCCGGACTCCATACGACAGCAGTTCCGTGAGTGCGGAATGGAGGAAGCGATTTTGAAAAGGCATCCCCCAACGGCAACTCACCAACAAAATCAAAGCAACGTTCCCATTGATGGGATCTTTACCACTTCGGGTGTTCCGGTTCTTGCTGGTGGCTACTACGCATTTGGCAAATTCGTTGAAGCAGACCACTGGGCTCTATGGATCGATATTGACTTGAACACAGCTTTGGGCAATTTCAAACCCCAGGAGTCTCTACCTTCCAACCTTGCAAACTAACCCTTTTGGATAAGCGGTTGGTTAGACGCTATCTTCAACTGGTCCACTTGGGTTACGAGGAGTATGACATCCCTTCCCGTCTTACCAAGCTAAATCAGCGCATTGAATCCAAAGAGCGACAGATGTCACTCCCGCTGGCACGCAAATATAACTGCCTTCACCGGCAGATGTATATGGTACGGCGGCTTGCTGAAGGCAATTGTCGCACTACCTCATCTGGCAAGGTTCCTTGGTCTCCAAAATTGCAGGGCTTCTGGGATCGATTGAGTCTCTGGAAGCTACTCCTTAAAGGCCGCAAGCGATGCCGTGTGAGCTCACGAAAGGTCCGGCGCCTGATGAAGAAGACAAGGCTGCGCGACGCGTGGAAGAAGACAACTGATGAATTGGACGAAGCCTTGTCAGCTGAACGCCGGGCTTATAAGCAAGCCAAACATCAGGCAACCCAATTGAGACGGGACTTTTTTACAGCTCAGACAAAGGATGCAAAGAAGAAGAAATGGAAGTCCCAGAAGGCCCACAATAGATTCCTTCGGTTACGACGATTGAAGCAATGAGAGGAGGCAAGACGCCGTCGTCGCACCCAACAAAAGGGATCTACCGGGGGTTTACGGGCTAGTCAGATTGAAGAAAAGTTATCAGATGGCACTACGCGGCTGCGTACTATCACTGATCGTGCTCTGGTTGAAGAAGGTTGTATGCAAGAGAATGCGGCACGGTACGACCAGACGTGTGCTCCATATACGACTCCACCTATGGGGGAACCCTTGTATACAGCATTCACCGGCGCTGAGGCTGAATCTAATTCCATTGCCCTATTGGAATGCCGCTACTCTCTGCCCGACCTTCTCGACTCGGCCACTACGGCCTTTCTTTCCCATGGGCAGATTGGCGCTCCCACTCTGTTGGTGGGGATTTGGAAAGGTAGACCAAGAAAATCGGTCTGCTGTATCTTTTCCAGAGAAAGAAACAAGACAAATAAGCTGTACAACATGGAGGAAATGCAAGCATTGGGGTTGTCCTTCACGAGGTCAACCGTCAATAGGGTGGTAGAATTCGAGCGGGTTGTTGCCTCCAGACCTTCCTGAGCGTGCTCAGGTGCAGTCCTTGTCGATTTCAAAGCCGTCTCTTGTGATTTTGCTTCATTCGAGCCCATGGTTGTTGGCCACTTCTGATGGGCAGCGCAGACATCATAAAATAGGATTGTTGTTGTGTGTAAATAGTTGAAAATTTTGTTCTGGGTCCGACCTTGTTTTGTGGACCATCCAATTGAGAATCTGTCCAAAGAATGATCAATGGTTGGTGGAAACGCCGTTGTCAAAGCATGCCAAACAATTTCAACAAATTCCATGGGGTCATTGCTTGGATTGAGTTTCTTGGGAGAGGCAACAAGCGGCTGTCCTTTCAGTGCGCCATCCTCGGCGATTTTGGAAGGAGGGGGTTGCTTGTGTCCGCTCTTGGGAGGTATCAAAGCATGCCAAACGGTTTCAAACAGTTCCATGGGGTCATCGCTTGGATCATCCTTTACCAAGTCAACCGTCAGTTGGGTGGTCGAATTTGAACGGGTTTTTTCCTCCAGGCCTCCCTGACCTTGATCAGTTGCAGCCTTTGTCAAGTTCAGAGCCATCTCATCTGATTGATCATCATCAGAGCCCATGGTTGAAGTCCTCAATCAAGCACTTTTAACAGCAAAACCGGTGTCGCTACACGGTCATTGCGTAGATAAAGTACTAGAGAAGATGACTTTTTGTTTTTGCAAAATGCGTGATTTTTGTTTTTTGATTTTTGAAACTGAATTTTATACGTTGCACCAACTGACGGACTATACGAGGTTTACGAACGTCAAGATACTGATATGGATTGGTTTGGCTGTAATATGGCCGACTTATTCTGTCCAGATTCTTACTTTGACAACCCTCCAATCCCGGCAGCATTCGAAGTCAATCAGTCACATAGGCGACCGAGTGTTCTATTTGCTCCTGAAGCTCCTATTGATTTTGACATTGAAACGGGGCCATTGCTTGCCAAAGATGATTTTCAAGATCTTGCACCTGGTTTTCCAAAGGATATACTTACTCTTAAAGTACCTCCTACACCAAGGCGCAATCCAAGACGGAAGACTCGTTATAGTAATGGTAATCGCAATGGGGAGAGAACTGATAATGGCCCTCCCCCACGAACCAAGCAAGCACATGAACCTCTGCCACCAACTACTACGGAGTATAAGAACCCAAGCTCAGCAGTGAAGTCTCGTGAACGCAACTGGGAGCGACTACGTCAATATTTTGCGTGGTTACCTAAGCATTCTTTTCACTGTACTACTACTGATCTAGCTAGACCTCCCACGAACGCCCACCATGAACACAAATATCATCCTCTGTCTCCACTTCCAGAGCCGATCAGTTGCATGGTCGTCTTGGTAGGCATCGTCAAGCATGATTGTCACAACATGACCAACATATTTCTGTTTCTTGAAACAAACAACGTCTTGTTGCCTTCTGACATCTGCTCTGCTCTACCACCTACCAGACTACACAAACGTCTTGTTCTACCTGATGGGGAGGAGTTAGCGCTCCCTACAATAACCAAGTCAATTGATCTATCTGATGGGGAGGAGTTGATACCCCCTACAAAAATCAAATCTATTGACCATAAGTCCCTCAAGACCATTGTTCATTCTAGTGATGTTGAATCAGATATAGAAGACGTTCTTTTAGAAGAAAAGGACCTCATTGGACGGACTTTCCTTCTTTCACCAGATGATGAAGGTTATGTTCAATGTGCTAAGATTGTTGAGCTTAATTACAAGCACAATCGCAACACAGACATTCAGCCTGCACGCATTGAACTATGCTTGAACATTGATAAAGGCAAATATGAACATGTTATGGCTTATCATGAGATCCACAAGTGGTCAGAAACTGACAAGGACAACCCCATAGATACGAAGCTGAAGCAAGTTGTATACCACCATCACTACATTCGACTTGAACAGCCTTCTTATTACCTGGGTCTGACTTACAGTATGACCATTGGATGGAAACATGGGGAGAATACCCCAGAACCACTGAACATCACTGGAGCCAATGAATCAGTGACCTACGCTATATACTAAAGGAAATCATAACCTACCAGAAAATCAAGGTTGTAGACTTCTTCAAAATATAGTGAAGGACAAGAGGAAATTCCTTTGTCCAACCAATCAAGTCAAGCTGAGATTGCTACATACTACTACACTAAAGTATATGTACAACTACAAGATCCAGAAGGACCACAATGGTGTCCTTCCACTTGACAAACTCCATGGCAACACCAACTGGAAGCATGCCACCAAAGTTGAGATGGATCTGCTTGCAACGTACGAGGTCCTTGTGGATATGGGGAGAGGAACCCCAATGCCAAAAGATCACCAAAAGTTCAGAGTCCAACTTGTCAATGCCCTTAAACATTGTGACAAATACCCAGGCTCATACCGTTCGGTGACCTTACCTACGTACTGCCAAGCAAAACAAAACCCAGCTGTCTATTGACAGACCAATCGGTTGTGGGTATAATCCATCATATGTTGAATGGAACACCAATCGATTTCTTCTCTAGGGAGCAGTCAACTGTTGAGACTGCTACTTATGGTTCTGAGTTTGTAGCCACTCAAACCTGTGTCAAACAGATCATGGATCTTCAACAGACCTTGAGGTACCTTGGTGTGCCAATCAAAGGTCAAAGCTACATATTCGGTGACAATGAATGTGTTGTGAACAGTTCTTCCCGACGTGAAGCAAAGCTACACAAGAGGCATGTTGCATTGTCGTTCCACCGTGTGAGAGAAGCAGTAGCATCTAACATGCTATCATTTATCTACATTGACGGTGTTCTCAACCCCGCTGATATTCTCAGCAAGCATTGGGGCCATCAGCAAATCTGGCCACTATTACGAACTCTAATGTTCTGGTCTGGTGATACTGCTGATCAAGAGGAATAGGTCCTCTCACTTTGCCCCATTTGGGGAGTGACAGAATTCTAATAGGAACGGGACTCGTGACTCGACCTATAGGATTACCAGGTTGAAGTGTAGCCTGTGCCTCGCACGCGTTGCACGTGCATGAACCGCTACACACCATTGATTTAGCAAGGAGAATGCTGAGTCATCAGCGTTCTGCGATAATTCTAGAGATTTGTGTGGAAAAGTGATGAACGATCGCTTTTCTCACTGCACGTTGTTTTACCTGAATTGATCTCTATCATCTCGTAGAATAGCATTCGCACTATAGGCTTTACATCTATTCATCTATCTTCATTTATTTCTGTCACGGATCAGCTGGGATGGCAGTCGCGACACAAATAGTATAGCTCAAAGGGCAACCGTGGACTCCTTTGAAGTTTGTAAGGGATTCTTCAATGGTACGGAACGTTTTGTTCCAGTCCTTGCGGGTGATTTCGATATCAAGGGAGCTTGGTTCGGTCCATTGCGCTTCATGATCTCTGTAGATCTCAAGTTCGTCAGTTAGGACAGGGAGGCCAATGGTCGGAATAGCTGGATCGCAAGAGGTGCGGTCACGGTGTTTTAGGAGCCATGCGACATCAGTGATGTCTTGCTGCACTTGGAACGGGATCGCGTGGCCATTCCCACCGCCTCCTGGGTGTCGAAGGGTCTTGACAAGTTTGCTGACAGTGTCAGGCTTGATCTTGGTCAGAGTTGCGGTACTGTTGATATTGTGATTGTCCACAATAGTGTCGGCAACGGCTTGAGTCAGGCCGATTCGGACAAAGAGTTGGCGCAGGATTGCTGGTTTGGTCATGGTTGAATCGGATATGCGGGTTGGAACTGTTGTTGTTGAGTTTCGTGTTGAAAATGAATTTTCTGTCACCACAGATGAATTTTGTGTGGGTTTTGGCGAATGATATGAACGTTTGTTTGGCTTGCGCGCAAGTCGGCGTATATAATAACGGATTTATTTTAAACGGTCCTGTGGGCGTTTTGGCGGATTGAGATCGCTGATATATATAAATAAATCGCAGATCTTTCTCCCTCCAAACGAGCTGCGTATCGACGCATAGTGCTAGATCTTCGGATCCAGGCGCTTCGGCTCTCCCTCCAACCTTTGAAAGCGTCCCCTCAAGGTTGGATATTGTCTGATCTTACACTTCATAGAATGAAATGTATCTTATGCGCACCTATTGTATGATAGTTGATCATAACAAGGTGTAATTCAGCAATAGGTATCCTGACGTTGACATGTCGATCAACAGGTCTTTTAAAGTCTCCCACAGACTTGGACATTTGCCATTGCAGGCAGGTCAGCTGGTGTTGCTATCGAGCAGTACAGCAGCGCTGGGTCTGATAAACTGAGCTAATGTGCCCGTTATTGAACGATAACAGAGCGATAAAGGGGTTTGACTAGTTACAGTGTTGTAAAAGGGAGATAATCAAAATTATAAGCTATTGGTTGGCGATAGCCATTCATTCTAGTCCATCGAG
>CAKOGP040001912.1:0-14027 GCA_933822405.4 Cylindrotheca closterium
CTTCGGCAACAGCTGAATGGGATCGTCGCACTGCAGCCTTCTCCGCGTGGCTAGACCTGCAACTGACGGGCCCTTCCATCAAAATAGCGATCCTACAGCTTCTTCAGGGCGTTTGCACACCTCCTTCGTTTCCCCCAAGGCCCATCTCCTCTTCGGTTCGGCCGGCCTTCTTGGCTCAGCAGGTGATTGGGTCTCAAGGCCTTTTGGAGGAATCAACGCCCCAAAATCACCCCGCCCCGTCGCGGGTAGAGTTAGGATTCTCTCGATCCTGACTAGATCAACTTCTGTCCACCAGATGTCTCCAATGGTTCAAACTAGTTCTTGACTCGTTGCTTCACGGTACTTGACCTTTACAGCCGCTTATTCCACCGGCAATCGTATGCCCTAGATAGCATTTAATCGATTAATGTTTCAGTTATTATTATTGGAGTAAGCTTTATCGAATGTCGCCCCAACATCTAACTGGTTTGTCTCTGTTATCATGCCAGGGAGTCTGAATAAATCTCCATTTTCTCGACAGAAGTTCACTAAAAAGTTCCCAAAAAGCCCTAAAAAGTTCCCTAAAAGTTCCCTAAAAAGTTCCCTTTTTTTCGAGATTCCCCGTGTGAAAATTTTACCGAGGGATCATAAATTAGCGCGTTTGACAACATCTAGTGGTTCCGCGGTTTCGATTTCCCTAAATGCAACATGGTCCTGGAGAACTACTGTTGACACAGATGACTCACTCGATTTTAGAATTCGCTGTTAAATTTACCGCGAATTTTTCAATTCGTGGTTAATTAACCACGAATTGTCATTGAAAGATTTTCTTAATCCGTAACGCCCGCTTCGCGCGGGCGGTTCGGTTTCATGATATGGTTGCCTCCGTGACACGTACTGGCTGGCGATCGAAGAAGTATTCGGCTGGCGCGTACTGACATTTTTACATGATGGGGTAGAGAAAGCAATAGGTAAATTTCACAATGAACACAAAAGAAGTAGGTAGATACCCGGACCCTCCGCAACTCGTCCGTCCTTTCGTCGTTTTAAAGGGGATTTTGCGTATTGAATTTACGGGGAGCGAATACATGATTCTTTAGGGGGAATTGTTTAAAAGGGGGCATTACGGTTTTCCAAAAAATATTTTGTCGTGTTTCAAATTGATTTGTCGTGTTTCATTCGAGTTTGTCGTCTTTCGAATTGGTTTGTCGTCTTTCGAAATTTCTTGTCGTCTTTCGAAAAATCTGCACTCTACCACCACCACCTTCCGTATAGAAAGGTTTCCGTGGAACAACGGAAAGAAAGAATTCGACGTAGCACGGCAAGACAAAAAGGGAAAGGAAAAGCGCCGGGGCGCCTGGAGCCGTTTCCCGTACAACAGCAAATATATACAGCGCTGAAGAAAAGTATTGCCACAGGGAGCTACGAACATAAATGCAATGCTTCATTGCTGAAGGAGTGTATTACTCGGCAGAGCCAAATTGGCGAAGACGAATACACTCAGAAACTCAACAAAGAGAAATCCCACACATCAAGCAGACTCAACCCTTGATGCCAACGATCCTTTAGGTAGTTTTTAATTCTGCAAGGGGGTGGTATAGACAAGTAAACGAGGCTTAAGTGTACAATCTACTAAGGTATAAAATGAGTAGCTTGTCAGAGAAATTATTTGAGAGATTGGTCTCTCCTAGACCTCCAAAGGTCCAGAAGGAAGAAATCGACGTGTCCACCGTGGACCCAGGTGAAGAGTCGTCTACAGGAACGTTCCATGAGGTTCACCGGACGGACAAGGAATCACCAAGCACTTTGACTGGATTCTCAGTGATCGCCAAGCCGAAAGGAAACCAATTCCCCGCTGCCAGTGTATCTTCTGCGCCTGGAGGAGCTACCAGATTCAGCTCCCGAATCCGAAAGAAGATCTCATCTCAGAAGGACACCTACACGTCGGTAGCTCGCCACGAACCAGACGAGAACAATACAATTGAGCCAGACGACGAGGAACCCCTGGATTCGGATGACGACAAAGCAATGACGGATATTGAAATGGCAGAGATCTCCGACACTGGATCAACAGTAGAGTCAATTCCCGAAGTTGAGTCCTCCGCAAATATGGTCCACTTGACCGACAAGCACTGTCGCATGACCTGCAAAATCACAGATATCCATGGTGAGAAGCACCTCTGTGTCTGTGGAGCACTAGCGAACCTTTGCGGTAGACACTACAAGAAGCGAATCAATCCTACAGGGAAGCACCAACAGGAGGCTGCTTGGTACCAGGCAGCTCATCCAAAAAGGGGTGACACAGTGTACGGGAAGGCCGGCTTCACATTATCCGACAGAGACATGGAACTACGAAAGTTAGACGAGCGTGACCAGATGACTGCCGCTTTGCAGTTTGTCCAGAACAGTGGAAAGGCGCACCGGGAAAGTCTGGAACTCATTGCTCTCAAAGAATCCAGGACGGAGGATCCAACCAAGAATCTGCAAGTTACCTTTGATCAGCTTGAAGTCCGAGCTGGTCCACCCGCAACAGATGCTAGTGGACCCCCCCTACCGCCACCACAGCCTTCAACTAAGAACTTCTACGGCTTCCTAGATGCCGCCGACAACAGGTACAAAGCCTCCAGCATTGACGAAGCTACTGAATACTTTAAGATGGGTTTGGCAATGGACCGCAAGTTTGATAATGAACGAGAGTGTGATCTGTGGGTGGCAAGCGGCGCGGCTCTCCAACGATGGAAAAAACAGAGCTCCCCCGGCGCGGCTCCAGGGAGCCCAGCTAAGTCTCCACTTGGAGCCACCACTCCCAAACGAGGCAACCTTGCCGGACCGGGGTCCGTTCTACTGGAAACTGATGATGTGGTTTCGCTTAGTGAATCCTCGGCTACGACTCTTGAGGATGAACGAAAATCGGGGTCGAAGGGGAGACACGGGAAGGATCACAAGAATAAGGATTCACGAAGACGGAGACATAAAGATAAGAAGACGGGAAAGAGGGGCAAGGATCGGAAGAAAGGAAAAGGTCGTGGCCGAAGACACGGAAGGCGACGCAGGGGGTCTGGCGACTATGATAGCGACCCTTCGTCGTCCGGCAGTTCCTCTTCCTCGTCCAAGTCACCTTACGATGGATGGAGCTCAAGCTCCGACAAAGATTCCGATGACAGCAGGGCATACAAACGCTCTGAACGGCGTAAACGGATCAAGAAGAGATCGAAACAGTCCAGGAATTCTTCCCGACACATGTTGGGATATGACGAAATATGAGTTTTTACGTTCCAAAATGAAACTATTCAAGTACGAGGTTTTCGACACGTGCGATCGGAATTTGATCGTGCAAGATGTCGGGATTTGACGCAAGTATGCCGGACGCGAGTCTGTCGGACAATCTGTATCCACACAAACAGGAAAAGATCTTGTACAAGTGGAATATCAATGTTGTGTACAATGCAGTAGGGAATAATGCAAGATATCCCAAAGTACTGCATTCAACACAGAATTGCCGTAGAAGTCGAATCGAGTTCTGTAAACAAGGGATTTTCCAAGGGAAAATCGTCGAACTCACTTTTGTGATTGAATCATCAATTCAAGCCAAACATTAATCAAATAGGAACAATTTCACTCAAAGTATACCTAGAGACAGGAGAACTATTGTCGTGAAAGTGTTGTACAGTCGATTACAAATTTAGATTGCAGAGATTTGTTCTGAGCGCTAAAAGCACTCACGATAGAGCACATTTTGCTTTATTCTAACAATTACAGCATTATTTGTTTTGAGATTTTTTCAGCGAGCCTGTTTTGCCAAAGTCCCAGCTGGGAAAAATTCCCCAAGATTCAGCCCCCAAAAAATTAATCACTTTTGCTCGCTTCTCATCGCTTTGGTCGCTTCTCATCGCTTTGGGAAACGAGTTATTTCCATTCAGAACAAGTAATTTCCATTTGGAACGAGTAATTTCCATTTGGAACCAGTAGTTTCCATTCGGAACGAGTAATTTGTTCCATTCGGAACGAGCAGAAACCTTATTTTGCTTACTTCTGATCGCGTTATGGTTGCTTCTCATCGCTTTGGTCGCTTTTCATTGTTTCTGTCTGAACCAATCATAATTGGTCATCATTAGCTTTTGCTCTGAAGTATGAGTTAATCTTCTTATCCAACGTGATCACATGGATTTTGAAGGTCTGTCCGCTCTTCCGCTCTCCGAACAATGACAAAAATCATCGTTCTGCCGGGTGTGTTGGGATATGACGAAACATGAGTTTTCACGTTACAAAAAGAAACTATTCAAGTACAAAGTTTTTGACACGTACGATCGGACTTTGATCGTGATGTCAGGATTCGACGCAAAGTATGCCGGACGCAAGTCCGTCGGACAATCTAAATCCACACAAAAAGGGAATGACCCTATACAAATGATGTAAAATGCAGTAGGGAATAATACAAGATGTCCCAAAGTACTGCATTCAACACAGAATTGTCGTAGAGGTCGAATCAAGTTCTGTAAACAAGGGATTTTCCAAGGGAAATCTTTGAACTTACTTTTGTGATTGAATCATCAATTCAAGCCAAATAATAATCAAATAGGAACAATTTCACTCAAAGTATACCTAGACACAGGAGAACTATTGTTGTGAAAGTGTTCTACAGTCGATTACAAATTTAGATTGCAGAGAGTTTGTTCTGAGCGCTAAAGGCACTCACGATAGAGCAGATTTTGCTTTGTTCTAACATTCAATCACAAAAGGCAACAAAACAAATTTATGTGAAGAACAGCACTGCCTTATCTTCAAAGGAGTGAGTGATTCGTTGACAATGGGACGTTCTTCATCCGTTGGTGGAAGAGGACGTGTGACTCCTCAGAAAGTCAAGAGCAACTCAAGTTCAACAGTCGTGAAACATCTATTTTCAACAAAAGATGAAAACAATGGAAAGACAAGATTGTCGTACAAAGATGCCAAAGAAAGAGTGATCGACTACATCCAAGCTTCTGGAATGAATTGTTCCGAAAACATGGTGAAATCAATGTGAGATGGAAAGTTGATCAACTTCAATGCGATCGCTCCAAGATTGAACGCTCCAACTCAAACTGAAGATGTTGCAAGAGAAACAGAGATGGCCAAAAGCAAGATTCTCTATTCTGCAAAGCTCGACGAGAACATGCAAAGATCAGCCTGCTTCGAGACAAACAAGAGAACCGTCAAATCAAACATCATGCTGAAGTTTGTGACAATTTCACGACTACTCTTGAAGATCCGATGGAACTCTTGAAACGTATTGAACGATTCATGAAGAAGAGCGCTGATGCTGAGTGTTGGGATATGACGAAATATGAGTTTTTACGTTCCAAACGAAACTATTCAAGTACAAGGTTTTCGACACGTGCGATCGGAATTTGATCGTGCAAGATGTCGGGATTTGACGCAAGTATGCCGGACGTGAGTCTGTCGGACAATCTGTATCCACACAAACAGGAAAAGATCCTGTACAAGTGGAATATCGATGTTGTGTACGATGCAGTAGGGAATTATGCAAGATATCCCAAAGTACTGCATTCAACACAGAATTGTCGTAGAAGTCGAATCGAGTTCTGTAAACAAGGGATTTTCCAAGGGAAAATCGTCGAACTCACTTTTGTGATTGAATCATCAATTCAAGCCAAACATTAATCAAATAGGAACAATTTCACTCAAAGTATACCTAGAGACAGGAGAACTATTGTCGTGAAAGTGTTGTACAGTCGATTACAAATTTAGATTGCAGAGATTTGTTCTGAGCGCTAAAAGCACTCACGATAGAGCACATTTTGCTTTATTCTAACAATTACAGCATTATTTGTTTTGAGATTTTTTCAGCGAGCCTGTTTTGCCAAAGTCCCAGCTGGGAAAAATTCCCCAAGATTCAGCCCCCAAAAAATTAATCACTTTTGCTCGCTTCTCATCGCTTTGGTCGCTTCTCATCGCTTTGGGAAACGAGTTATTTCCATTCAGAACAAGTAATTTCCATTTGGAACGAGTAATTTCCATTTGGAACCAGTAGTTTCCATTCGGAACGAGTAATTTGTTCCATTCGGAACGAGCAGAAACCTTATTTTGCTTACTTCTGATCGCGTTATGGTTGCTTCTCATCGCTTTGGTCGCTTTTCATTGTTTCTGTCTGAACCAATCATAATTGGTCATCATTAGCTTTTGCTCTGAAGTATGAGTTAATCTTCTTATCCAACGTGATCACATGGATTTTGAAGGTCTGTCCGCTCTTCCGCTCTCCGAACAATGACAAAAATCATCGTTCTGCCGGGTGTGTTGGGATATGACGAAACATGAGTTTTCACGTTACAAAAAGAAACTATTCAAGTACAAAGTTTTTGACACGTACGATCGGACTTTGATCGTGATGTCAGGATTCGACGCAAAGTATGCCGGACGCAAGTCCGTCGGACAATCTAAATCCACACAAAAAGGGAATGACCCTATACAAATGATGTAAAATGCAGTAGGGAATAATACAAGATGTCCCAAAGTACTGCATTCAACACAGAATTGTCGTAGAGGTCGAATCAAGTTCTGTAAACAAGGGATTTTCCAAGGGAAATCTTTGAACTTACTTTTGTGATTGAATCATCAATTCAAGCCAAATAATAATCAAATAGGAACAATTTCACTCAAAGTATACCTAGACACAGGAGAACTATTGTTGTGAAAGTGTTCTACAGTCGATTACAAATTTAGATTGCAGAGAGTTTGTTCTGAGCGCTAAAGGCACTCACGATAGAGCAGATTTTGCTTTGTTCTAACATTCAATCACAAAAGGCAACAAAACAAATTTATGTGAAGAACAGCACTGCCTTATCTTCAAAGGAGTGAGTGATTCGTTGACAATGGGACGTTCTTCATCCGTTGGTGGAAGAGGACGTGTGACTCCTCAGAAAGTCAAGAGCAACTCAAGTTCAACAGTCGTGAAACATCTATTTTCAACAAAAGATGAAAACAATGGAAAGACAAGATTGTCGTACAAAGATGCCAAAGAAAGAGTGATCGACTACATCCAAGCTTCTGGAATGAATTGTTCCGAAAACATGGTGAAATCAATGTGAGATGGAAAGTTGATCAACTTCAATGCGATCGCTCCAAGATTGAACGCTCCAACTCAAACTGAAGATGTTGCAAGAGAAACAGAGATGGCCAAAAGCAAGATTCTCTATTCTGCAAAGCTCGACGAGAACATGCAAAGATCAGCCTGCTTCGAGACAAACAAGAGAACCGTCAAATCAAACATCATGCTGAAGTTTGTGACAATTTCACGACTACTCTTGAAGATCCGATGGAACTCTTGAAACGTATTGAACGATTCATGAAGAAGAGCGCTGATGCTGAGTGTTGGGATATGACGAAATATGAGTTTTTACGTTCCAAACGAAACTATTCAAGTACAAGGTTTTCGACACGTGCGATCGGAATTTGATCGTGCAAGATGTCGGGATTTGACGCAAGTATGCCGGACGTGAGTCTGTCGGACAATCTGTATCCACACAAACAGGAAAAGATCCTGTACAAGTGGAATATCGATGTTGTGTACGATGCAGTAGGGAATTATGCAAGATATCCCAAAGTACTGCATTCAACACAGAATTGTCGTAGAAGTCGAATCGAGTTCTGTAAACAAGGGATTTTCCAAGGGAAAATCGTCGAACTCACTTTTGTGATTGAATCATCAATTCAAGCCAAACATTAATCAAATAGGAACAATTTCACTCAAAGTATACCTAGAGACAGGAGAACTATTGTCGTGAAAGTGTTGTACAGTCGATTACAAATTTAGATTGCAGAGATTTGTTCTGAGCGCTAAAAGCACTCACGATAGAGCACATTTTGCTTTATTCTAACAATTACAGCATTATTTGTTTTGAGATTTTTTCAGCGAGCCTGTTTTGCCAAAGTCCCAGCTGGGAAAAATTCCCCAAGATTCAGCCCCCAAAAAATTAATCACTTTTGCTCGCTTCTCATCGCTTTGGTCGCTTCTCATCGCTTTGGGAAACGAGTTATTTCCATTCAGAACAAGTAATTTCCATTTGGAACGAGTAATTTCCATTTGGAACCAGTAGTTTCCATTCGGAACGAGTAATTTGTTCCATTCGGAACGAGCAGAAACCTTATTTTGCTTACTTCTGATCGCGTTATGGTTGCTTCTCATCGCTTTGGTCGCTTTTCATTGTTTCTGTCTGAACCAATCATAATTGGTCATCATTAGCTTTTGCTCTGAAGTATGAGTTAATCTTCTTATCCAACGTGATCACATGGATTTTGAAGGTCTGTCCGCTCTTCCGCTCTCCGAACAATGACAAAAATCATCGTTCTGCCGGGTGTGTTGGGATATGACGAAACATGAGTTTTCACGTTACAAAAAGAAACTATTCAAGTACAAAGTTTTTGACACGTACGATCGGACTTTGATCGTGATGTCAGGATTCGACGCAAAGTATGCCGGACGCAAGTCCGTCGGACAATCTAAATCCACACAAAAAGGGAATGACCCTATACAAATGATGTAAAATGCAGTAGGGAATAATACAAGATGTCCCAAAGTACTGCATTCAACACAGAATTGTCGTAGAGGTCGAATCAAGTTCTGTAAACAAGGGATTTTCCAAGGGAAATCTTTGAACTTACTTTTGTGATTGAATCATCAATTCAAGCCAAATAATAATCAAATAGGAACAATTTCACTCAAAGTATACCTAGACACAGGAGAACTATTGTTGTGAAAGTGTTCTACAGTCGATTACAAATTTAGATTGCAGAGAGTTTGTTCTGAGCGCTAAAGGCACTCACGATAGAGCAGATTTTGCTTTGTTCTAACATTCAATCACAAAAGGCAACAAAACAAATTTATGTGAAGAACAGCACTGCCTTATCTTCAAAGGAGTGAGTGATTCGTTGACAATGGGACGTTCTTCATCCGTTGGTGGAAGAGGACGTGTGACTCCTCAGAAAGTCAAGAGCAACTCAAGTTCAACAGTCGTGAAACATCTATTTTCAACAAAAGATGAAAACAATGGAAAGACAAGATTGTCGTACAAAGATGCCAAAGAAAGAGTGATCGACTACATCCAAGCTTCTGGAATGAATTGTTCCGAAAACATGGTGAAATCAATGTGAGATGGAAAGTTGATCAACTTCAATGCGATCGCTCCAAGATTGAACGCTCCAACTCAAACTGAAGATGTTGCAAGAGAAACAGAGATGGCCAAAAGCAAGATTCTCTATTCTGCAAAGCTCGACGAGAACATGCAAAGATCAGCCTGCTTCGAGACAAACAAGAGAACCGTCAAATCAAACATCATGCTGAAGTTTGTGACAATTTCACGACTACTCTTGAAGATCCGATGGAACTCTTGAAACGTATTGAACGATTCATGAAGAAGAGCGCTGATGCTGAGTGTTGGGATATGACGAAATATGAGTTTTTACGTTCCAAACGAAACTATTCAAGTACAAGGTTTTCGACACGTGCGATCGGAATTTGATCGTGCAAGATGTCGGGATTTGACGCAAGTATGCCGGACGTGAGTCTGTCGGACAATCTGTATCCACACAAACAGGAAAAGATCCTGTACAAGTGGAATATCGATGTTGTGTACGATGCAGTAGGGAATTATGCAAGATATCCCAAAGTACTGCATTCAACACAGAATTGTCGTAGAAGTCGAATCGAGTTCTGTAAACAAGGGATTTTCCAAGGGAAAATCGTCGAACTCACTTTTGTGATTGAATCATCAATTCAAGCCAAACATTAATCAAATAGGAACAATTTCACTCAAAGTATACCTAGACACAGGAGAACTATTGTCGTGAAAGTGTTGTACAATCGATTAGGAATTTAGATTGCAGAGAGTTTGTTCTGAGCGCTAAAGGCACTCACGATAGAGCACATTTTGCTTTATTCTAACAACACAGTCCCGAGAAGATTGTGATCCCGCGCACGCACGTGTTTTTGGGCAAGGATACCTCGGAAGGAAATCCTAATAAGATCCATGGACTGTCGATCGCCCGCAAGGAGATTTTGGAGGCCTTGGGGCCGGAGGGACTACGTAGCAGGGACTTCACTGAGCTGATGGCAGCTGCAGTTGACGTCCCTGCTCTACCAGGTACGACTAACATTAATTCGGACACATATGAGACAGAGCTGCTAGTGGATTCTCTATCGTCGGCACTGTTGACGAATGGCAAGGAAAGTGGAAAGGGAGTCCATCTGGACACAAATTGGAAGAGACCGTCTCGTCACGCCTTGATGCGAGTCAAGAATGGGGAAGGTCTGCTGAAATTGGTTGGGGGTTTGGACAAGGCCAAGACCAGCGCCTTTGACAACATGTCGCTGTACATCGAGGCCTTCATGGTCAAGCGCCACTACCCGGATGACAAAATCGATGACTACTACAATCAAGGGACCCTAGTCCGCCTCATGTACAAAACCTATGACTACTACAACCAACTTCTTGGCAAGCTGAGGGAACTGTACTACAAGCATTTCCAACGATGGGAAGGAAGTCCCGCTGCGGCTCTCCTGGATCACCATTCAGAAAAGCTCCTCTTCATCCGGTGTAACAGTGTCAACAGGACAACACATCTTCTACGCTCCTACACCTACCTACGGGACGCTGCAGCGGACGGATTCAGTGCCAACGAAGTGATTGAGAGCTTGTGGGAACGAGTATCAGAGATCCACCAGGAAATATAGTCCACCGACACCAAGGGCGGCTCGCAAAGCGGCGGGGGGAAATCACGCACCACCACTACGAACGATCGGGAACGAGCTTGTCCCAAATGTGGCAGCAAGAAACTACACTATATCTTGCATAAAGGTCACACGGCTTCAGCTTGTCCCTTATCAGAGCATGCTACTTCGAAAGCTCACAAGATGCGGACGAAGATCCTCCGTGTCCACACCAAAGACAAGTCCAAAGATCCTCCGTGTCCACACCAAAGACAAGTCCAAAGATGTCAATCAAATCATCAAGGAAATCTCTGAGACGTGGGACACCCCCCAAGAAAGGGAAGATTAAATCCAACCACTCAAAACTATGATCAAGGACGCAGACTAGGTGACGTTTGCAATCAAGGATGCAGGCTAGGTGCCCTCGCACCGGAGGCCAAATGCTAATCGATTGGACCGATACCTCCTACCTTTCCCTCGCCACAGATACCAATTGCCCCTTCCACAGATCCCAACCATCAGCCCCTCAAAGTCCATTACCAATGTGTACCCCTACCGTAACATCTAACTGTCTTTATGATTCTTTCCAATTACGTGTTAGGTGAGCATATTTGTATTGATGGAATGCATGGAATGGCTACGGGAGTGGAGGTCCGGCAGGTAGTGACGGAAGAGATTGATATACGGAGTATGGGTATTATCGGAGGAGGATGTGAATTCATTAGATATGCATGGCCAAAGATCTCAGTTTCATTCTCCATCCCCTATGAGAAAGACACCATTCCCCTCTGCTTCAGTGGACCACCCCTAGTGGGAATTGGGCCACATCGTTTGAGGCAAAATCTGTTGACGAACTATCCTGTGGACCTACTAGTCATCGAGAGAAGCCATTATTGCCGGCCAACCAAGACACCGCGCAAGGAAGAATGGGAACTTTTGATTAGCGGAACACCACCTCTACAACGACCAAGGATTGTTATTGAATCCTGGCAAGCGGACGCGCAACTTTGGAAATTTGGACCTGTGAGCAAAGCCTCCTGGAAACAATGGGAAGATCTGGGTTATGGAACCCAAAGCAAGACAATTGACGCCACAGCAGTTGGAGGCGCCATCAACCAAAGGAGACTTCTCGTCATTCGCACTGCTGCTGACCTGGGACCGCGCTGGACCTGGGATAACCTGGACAGGGATCTGACGGTCATCCGACCAATGGGGAATCTTCTCACCCCTCCTGGGCTTGTCCCTCGGGACCGATTTCGACACCATGATTCGGGACACGCCCCGGATTCACAGAGGGATCCCATGCCCCCTCGGATTGGGGCTTTGATCAAGACGGAGAAAGGTATCCGCCGGCTCATGAAAGACGAGTTTGCAAGAGGATTGGGGATTCCAAAGACAGACAAAGACAGGTTGACAGAACGCTGCCTCCACCGGAGCACTTCAGTCTTTCATTGGGAGTATCTGTCACGTTCCCTACAAAACCTTTTCTCAAGTGCTACACAGGACCAAGACACGCCTTCTTTGCAACCCTCCCAAGAGGACCCAACACTGCTTCCCATTCCAAGAACTCTCTTCGAATGGAAACCGGCCGACCTTTCACCGGGCGGAAAATGGTACCTCAAACGGGTGGCAAATCTGGAGGTAGCGGCATCTCACTATCCTACACCAGAGGCAGTCATTGTGGATGGTTTGAACCGACTGAGAATCCATAGAGCCAACTACACCGCAGACGGGCCAGTGCCCAAATGGCTACAGCCTCTGTGGTGGGAGTTCCTGCAAGAACACTGGGAGGAGTTACGAATGGGAGCTCGTCAAAACTTCACAAAGGACCCCAGCCCTGCTCCGATGGATGCCACTATGGAAGAAGCGGCATCTGCCTTTGTGGACGAGCTCATGTCCTTAGGCGTGGTCCGAGACATCGATGAAGGTCGCCAGATTCTGACTAATGCACCATTGTTTGTGGTCCCCAAGGAAGGACAGGAAGGACAATGACGGGTCATCGCGGACATGCTTCGTGGCGGCCAGAACGACTGCGTAGCTCAAGACCCTGTATACATGCCTCGAATCTCTCACATTATCGATGAGATGTACACTGGAGGGTATTCAGCGGTGGTGGACCTCTCGAAGTTCTTTTACAACTTCCCTACTCACGCTGAGGACCGTCCCTATTTAGGGCTACTTCATCCCAGAACGAAGGGGGGAACTGGTCACCTACTACGGTTTGGCAATGGGAGCGGGAAACAGCCCAGCTCTTGCCTGTAAGTTTGGAGCGGCCTTTGTACGGCTGGTTAAGGAACGGTTCGATGTCTTTCAAGGAACGGGACGCGCGAACTGTGATTGGACCGGCTTTTCGGAGATTGGATTCGACCCGAAGCTTGGGTACGGCTTTATATTAACTGACGACACGGGAGGATCCGTCCTCATTTGGGTCTGGGTCGATGACTTTCTGATTCACGGGCCCACCTACGAAAAAACAGCCCAAGCATTGGGGTTCTTCCTGGACACTGCGGTGGACTGCGGGTTTCTCTTCCACCCCAAGAAATTGATCACCCCACGACAGGAAGTCAAAGATTGCGGGTTTCTCTTTGACACTCAAGATGTGCCATGCATCCGCATCCCAGAGAACAAGAGAGAGCTGGCCCTGGGGATCTGCGAATACCTTACTGGCGCTTCACGTCACAAAGCATGGTCACGACTGAGCCTAGCAGTGGCCGCAGGTATCCTGGAATCTCTAACTGAAGCGACCCCCAGGAGACTCGGCCATACTCATTTGCGCCACTTCCATTCTTTGGTTCACCCACCTGATTTGGGAACAGGAGCGGCCCCCTACTACACTACCACTCGATTGAGCACACCCGTGCTTCACAAATTGACATGGTGGATTTCATTCTTGAAATCTGGACGGGGACGATTCATTCGCGCCTCCCAGGCGGCTACTTTGGTTCCAACCTTCGGCGGCGGTAGCGGCACGGGGACCGGTGGCACTATCCATCTGCCGGGTTGCCCGTTTGAGATGTGGCGGGGGAAATGGGTCCCTCTAGCATACGAGTTCCCATCCGTATGGAAAGAGTTAGCCACTCTGAAGGAAACTCTACTCCGAATCAAAGAGAGCCCTCAGGCCGAGTCGGTTCGCCACACTACTGTGTTGTATTTTACGGACAACTCCGGAGTCTATTGGATCGCAACTACGGGTTCCTCACGGAGCCCTGGTCTCCACAAACTCATTGGTGAGATTCGTCTTCTTGAGCTTGAATTGGACTGCATGCTCCAAGTGGTCCACGTTCCGGGACTTGTTCTCATTTCCCAAGGCACTGATGGGTTGAGCCGGGGTGTCTGGATGACACCC
>CAKOGP040001913.1:0-13778 GCA_933822405.4 Cylindrotheca closterium
GAGCGATGGGTTCTATAGAAGAGTATTAATACCTCCTGCTGGCACACCATTGCGAACATACCTTGACGAGGCAAAGGCACATATAGAGAAAAATGAGTTCTGGAGAAGACGCCAGTACTACCATGGGGATTTCAATTCTCCCTTGGCGTCTGGCCTTGGAGCAAAACCAGCTCCAGACAAGTTCTATTTGCCAGACATGGTTTGAATCTGGTGTCCAAGGGAACAGTTCCACAGCATAAAGTTCCAGTACACTTGTCCCAGCTGCCAATGCTGCTCAATCATCCAAAAAGAACCAACTTGGAGGCCAGCTTTTGAACAAAATGAGATCTGCTGGGTCTATTGCCACCGCTTGGAATGCAAGAATGATGGTTGTAAAGGGGGCACTTTCAATTCAACCGACCCTTCATTCCTTGGTATGCTTCCCACTTGTATTGCAGACAGCTTTGAATTCATCTTTCCCCCTCAAGGACCTGGAGTTTCAAGAGTCATGCTTTGTCGTTTGTCACTGCAAATAGACAATCATGTGTTATTTGGAGCATGGGTTCGTGAGGTGAATGATATGATGTGGGAACGGTACTTACAAAAGTCCAATCAATACCTTGAATTGCTGAACGATTGGCTTGAGAAATGGCCTTCTGTCTCAAGCTATGATGGCAGTCCTCCACTGCACTGTACAAGCTATGATGGCAGACCAATAATCCCATACTCGGCATTTGGAGAGGCTGGTCACCACAATGGAATTATGATGACTGAAAACCTCGCCAAAACACTCTTTCGGCTTGTGGAAGGCGGGAAAAGACTGCAATACAACCAGAATTTGTTTGCAGCATGGCAGGATGAAGGCTTGAGAGCTGATGACACCTTCAAGATTTGCAAGAAAGTCCATGTGACAACGTCAGGAAAGAAGAGAGTGAAACCATTTGCTGGCCTACTGACTCTTTTGTCTCAAAAAGGAAAGATAGTGGCTGCTGTGTTCAAGTCCAGCATGTCACATGACACAAACACTTGCATTCTTCAAGAGGTAAAGAAAGCGAGAGACTATGTTGGTGCTCCCCGTCTGAGGCTCCTCCAAACTGACAATCCTGTAGGGGAACAAGCTCCTTACTACACCATATTTCCAGAACTGAAAGAGGGTATAGTGGCTAGGTCCTCGTTGCCTTCCATTGAGATACCACAAACTGATATTGCAGTTCTTGATGATGCCACTGCCATCAACAATTACATTTTGACATTTGCTGAATCATTTCCGGGTGATACTGATATCTATTACGGGCTAGATACAGAGTTTGAGAGAGACGGCCAGAAGCTCACAGTTTTATCATTGGCTTTCTCTCAATCAATCATTGGTGTACCAGTGGCCATTGTTATTCACCTACACAAGATTGCAAAAAGAGACTTTCCAAATTCTCTGAAGAGGCTCCTGGAGCAGCACAATATGATCCCCACTGGACGTCTGATTGGCGGAGAAGGATGGAGCTGTACAACTTGTGTAGAACTGATAGGGGTATTGAACGATATGGACTGAAAGACTTGATGGAAGAGTATCTTCTATGCACATATCCAATGAACAAGTCTGATGCGCAGTCGTCAAGCTATGTAAAGGCTAAACTATCACCTACAGATGTGCAATACTGTGCTCTGGATGCAGTTGTCTCATTATGGGTTTGTCACAGGGCATTGGCATCGTTAGCACAAGGAGGCCAACTTGTTGATCCACATCCAACTTTGCAAGTAGGGAAACGCTGCATCGTTACACACAACACAAAGGACATTGCTGCCGGTACTCTTCGGTTTGTTGGAACCAGAGGAGAGCAGAGATCATGGAACAGAAAAACATTAGGTAGGGCGGATTGCATGGTTGCTATTGAAAGTCCGATTGATGAAGCGTTTGAACCAAAAAGAAGGCATTCATCCTGGCCACAAACGGCAAAAACACTAGGAGAGCTGAAGAGAAGTCTTCATACTTTTGAACTGACAGTGAAAGTCAATCAAATCAAGATCCTTTTGGATGACTATCAACCATCTTGCACGCCAGCCATGGTAGGCGATGCTACTGTCCAACCTTTCCAAGTCGACAAGAGCTATCTTGATGGGCTACTACAGGAACACCAGGCCAGCAACAACAGTACACCAATGGTGCCAATGCAGGTTGATATCATTGGCCAGGAGGATGACACTGAGGACAGGGCTGCTGCTGGCCTTGAAGCAGAGATCCACAAGGACAGTGAGACTGGTTTGCTTTTGACAAAGTCAGTGAGGGATCTTTTTCACCAATTTCACAACATACCACTGTCAGAGAAAGCGGATGAAGCGGAACATGTCTGCCAGTTCCTCCTTGCTGAAACTTGGATCAACGATGAGCACGATTATGCAAATGTTGTCAAAGTGGTCCTTAGCAAAGGTGAAACGGATCTTGCTTCCCACGAGTTCTTCCAAAGGGAGTATTGGCGAAAACAAGTCAGACGAAACACCCCACTCCCGAAGGATCATGCTAATAACATTCGAGCTGTGCAATATGAAATATGGACCAACAGGGCATTTGAGAGGATTCGCACCAAGCCTTTAGAACAATGGTTTGAAGAGTTTGTTGCCAATGCAGAGAATGGCTTGTACTACATACCTCCAGACATGAAATTCTACAGAGTTGACAGAATCGATGCAGATGGATTGAAAATATATCTGACTGACTTCGGAACCAATCTAAATGAGTCTCTACACCAAAAGTATGCTGACCTAGTGGGAACATTTGCAGTGGGAGTCGAAACTGCAGATATCCTATTAGTCCTGAGGTCGTTCCGCTTCAACATTGCTGCAGGAATTGCAAGATGCGGTGAGCCGGATTTTTGCACTGACAGACATGACATTGTGGACAAAACTCAACACTGGCTGATGCACATCTTGCCACATTAGCCTGGCCCACACACAAGAACTTGCTGGACTTCAGTCCACCGGAAACAGCAGTCCTAGTGGGCATTCGTCCCCTTCCATTAAATGAAAACAATGTGAGAAAAGCGGAGGCTCCACATTCCGGTCTATCTAAAGATCTCTCGTACCTGTCACAAGTTTCAGTCGATTAAAATAAATCGATCTGTGTGCCGCTGTCTGCTTTTAGGTACGAGAACCACCTCGTTTAATTGCAGTACAGCCGGGCAATGAACCTCACGAATTGTCTTTGTTGTGGATTTCTTGACACCGGAAGCAAAAGACAACAAGTGGGGGAAGCACGGGTTCAGCGGATGCCCAGCACTTGACTCCTTTTAGTTTCCAATAGGGCTGGAAAACCAAAATATAGAACCACCGAAATTAAAATAGACTCCAATACCCTTGTACCGTTGGGTTTCCCCGTAGTCATCGACAGTGATGGGTATGGACGCCCAATTAAAGTTCAGTTGACTTTGAAACGCGGCAGCTATAAAATCTTTGAGATTGATAAACCAGAGGAAAGAGGTAAAACTCTGGTCTTTGACTGCAGGTGTCGGAAAGGACTGGGCCAGATCGCAAGTGTGGGTGTTGCAATGGGCCGAAATGCCGATGAATTGGCAGAGACTTGTGCAATTGCTTCTGAGGGAAGCAGAGGACGTTTTTCTGTGGGAAAAACGGCAGCAGTTCAAATGAAGGCTACCGTGCTATTGCACACGCATGCAATCAATCGTTCGTGTCCGGGATCGGCCTTCGCGGAAGCCTGTCGATGAAACAACGATAACAACACTCTTTTTAAGAATACAATTTGATCTACATTACTATCTTTAACATCTACTACTTTGTAAGTCAACACTCTCGTAATAATGTAACGATTACATTTATATGGTTTATCAGATCCAGCAATAACTGCCAAAAGTTATCCGACGAACGAAACGAAAATGAAACGTATTGAAATGTATTGAAATGTATTGAAATGTATTGAAACGTATTGAAACGTATTGAAATGTATTGAAATACAATGCCATCAAACGTTATGAACGTAATAATGAACATAATTGTAAATGCGAAATGACAGCAAATGTTATGAACCTTATGATGAACGGTGCTGAGCAACACCAACGAAAACTGTCACAAATGATGGTGCTGAGCAACACCAACGAAAACTGCCACGAATGGTGCTGAGCAACACCAACGAAAACTGCCACAAATGGTGCTGAGCAACACCAACAAAAACTGCCACGAATGGTGCTAAACAACACCAACGAAAACTGTTACGAATTGTGCTGAACAACACCAATGAAAACTGTTACAAATAAAAGAAATGTGAAGTAACAATTTGATGTACGACATTGATACAGGCAACATGGCCGCCGTTCCTCCTTTCTTCACTGTACATGACGACATGGTCATCTGTGGCATTGACAATGTCACCCTTTTCCAAGGACACACAAGCCAAGAGAATTGCTTATGAAATATTCTTGGACGATTTCACCACAACGATGGATAGCACTATTGACGAACTAAACAAAGAGTTCAAGACCCTTGCAGGATTGACGATCGCGCAAGGACAGATACGCTTGATGCCAGGTATCAAAAAGAACATCCGCGCATTCATCCAATGGTGCAGAGACGAGATTTGCATGGGACGAGACCCTACCACAACACCATTTCCTGTCGTTGATGCAGCTAAACTGCTCAGACGCATGAAAACACATGAGCAATACGTGTATGGCTCCAAGTTGATGTCGCAACAAGCGCTACCGCAAGATTTCACCAACAATGTCCAATGGGAAGATTGGTGCCCAACATTCGAAAATTACCTCCGCACCATACCAGGAAGAGACGGTGTGCCACTGAGCTACATTGTGAGAATGAACGATACAGGAATACTCACCCTGCACGAAGATTTCTTTGAAATCTACTTCAACATGGCACCACACATTGGCGAAGCATACGTTATGGATAACGCCACAGTACTAGTCCTTCTAAGCAAGTTTATCGTGGGGAATACCAAAGCTGAGGCGACCCTCCAAGCCATCAACATTGCAGGCAATGGAAGAGAAGCATTCAACGCACTACGTACCCACTATGAAGGCAAAGGGATACTAGCCAGCGATATTGTTGAAGCTGAACACACCATCAAAGAACTGTGTTACGTTGGTGAAAAACCAAAAATGAACTGGACCATGTTTGAACAAATGCTAAAGAAAGCATGTGCAGCATGCGACAAACATGAGGGGAGAGAAGTCCATTCAGACGCAATGAAACTGCGTAGCCTACAAGGCAAGGTTACAGCACCATTTCTACAACTGAACAAGACGGCAATTGATACGGAAATTGGCAAAAGACCGATGTTGATGACCTTCACGACAGCATTACGAATCTACCAAACTGCAGTGAGAGAAAAGTTTCCCCAAGGAACCAGCAATGCAACCGATAGGGGACGATACTTGAGCGAAACTAGAGCTGACAACAATCGCGACAGAAGCAGGAGCCAAAACAATGGAGGAGGCAACAAACGTTGCGACGTAGAAGAGATTACTCTGAGTAATGGAGAGAAGATCTGGTACCATCCTAGCTACCGTTTCTCTCCAACACACCTACAAGCGTTTATCAATAAACAACGTGAACGCATGGCGAAGGAAAGAGCCCCATACAGAAAAAGTCAAGGATTGCCAGCAAGAAGAACAACAAGACAGGCCGCACAAATACAATAAGTGGAAACGCAGCTGGCGGAATTGCGAGCCGAGGTAGCATTGATGAGATCCAACAACGTTCCTGCTACGATTCCAGCCAAAGCAGCCACGCAGATATCACAAGTGACTATTGGAACGACTGGAAGTACAGCAATGGGCGGACGCAACCAACAGGCAAGCAACCAACAGGCAAGCGGGAGGACCTGAAACGCGATAAGTGAGATCAGACGAATCGTAAGGGTGATCTCATCCAGCACAGCCGCATCCCAGCGACCAGTGCAACAACCAACACCAGGAACGACGGCAAGCAATGAGATGGATACTAACGCCGACACTTGTTGCCTTGGCAAGAACTTTGTTATCATGAGCTACACACCAAGATTGGCGGATGTGTACGCGTACGACCCAGCTCTACCACCAACCAATGTACCAATTGTATCTGGAGCGACCGCTCATAACTGCCCACAGAGCGGCACCACGTTTATATTGATATTCAACAAAGCACTTTACTATGGGAACCGGTTAGATCATTCATTGATCAACCCAAACCAAGTCCGCAAGTTCGGAATTCCCCTATGGGATAATCCGTTTGATGAGATGAGGAATATTGGCATCGATACCAAGCCAATATTTGTTGCACTCAAGGCAAAGGGGACAAAGTTACTATTCGATTCAAGGGCTCCAACTGATCGAGAACTCGCGAATTGCCCCCACATTGATATGACGAGCAAAGTGCTTTGGAATCCAGGTACCGTCCAACTTGGGAAAGTCTCAATTGTCCACAAAGACACAATAGATGACCCAAGATCCAACAAAGCTGAATTGAGACAATTGGATCCAATCATGCAAGGAATGAACGAATGGCGCACGGTACAGCAGACGATGGTTGATGGGGAGAGATTCTTCCAACAAGTTGGACGAATGGACGATGATGCACGATTCGCAGACGTACCTGTGAGACCGTCCTTTGTATCCACGGAACGACACACCAAAGCAACGGCAGAGAAGCTATCTGAACGACTGGGAATCGGTTTGCACAGAGCACTAGCCACCTTGAGATCGACACTACAAAGGGGGACGCGATCCGCCATACTACCACTAGCAAGGAGGTACCGAGCAGACCGCATGTTCCTAAGACCAAGACTGAAAGGCAAGTTCTCAACCGACACGGCCTATTTCAATCACAAGTCGATACGAGGCAACATTGCAAGCATATTTCCACAAGATATATATAACTGATGCATTAATCGTATTAAAACTATCTCAAGTTTCTAGATTGCCGTTAACGGCTGCCATGGCCATTTACCATACGGAGGTGAGTCCAGTACTGTTGAACCAGTTTGAGGCATCCAATCCCAGGGAAGTTGCTCTATTGCATATTACATTGCACCCTTGCACATGTAGAGACGATCTTGCCATTCGAGGCGGCGTATTTTTATTTGGTTTTTGTGTTTTTTGAAGGTGGTGGTGGGCATGGTTGTGTAGCAGGTGAGAAGCCACTTGTTCTTGCGCCCTACTGCCGTGGGTGTATCAATCCAAGTGAATGGAGAGCGTCCCAATGGCACAGTGTTCCAGAACAATGTAGCCACCATCTACGTGACAGACTGCAGGTCCCTAGTCCTGTGATCGACAGAGGGAGAGTGAAACATAGAGGGAGCAGATAGATGGCCGAGACATCTGTCTGTTTATGGACTTGCGCCGGGTGGCCGGGTCGATGTTGGGTTGGCGGGTCGCGCCAGGTCAAAAATCATCTGGCGTTGCCTGGCTAGAGAGCGACGGTTGATCGCTCTCTCACGGGAGACAAGGCGCAGCCAATGTTGACAATCTTCGAGTGATTTGTTGAGGACAGTTTTGCGGGAGTCCCGAAAGAGGTACTGCGAGCGTGGGGGGATATCCATCAGGCCCATGGCGAACTGTTCGCGGATGCCGATGTCAATCTCCCGCTTGCGAGCCGTGTACCAGGAGCTGTCTTCAGAGTGGGCAAGCCGGTTTTGGTCTTTCCACATGTAGTGCCCGATCCGGATCAGTTGCTGGATCAGGCGGGAGGCCCAAAGGTTGGCAGACTTCTTGGAGCCAATGTAGGAGAAGTGAAGGGCCTGCAGGTGTCGCCAGTTGGGGGACACTAGGCCTTCAAGGAGGCCCTGGGCCCCAAGCGTGGCTTGGGAAGAGATGGCACTTTGGAAGAGGTGGGGATGGCGGGACCAGGCTCGGACGGTGGGGACGCCCAAGGAAGGCTGACGGACTGTCTTCAGGTATTCGAAGAGGAAGGCTTCGATCTCTGGGGCAGTCTGCTGAGTCTGCATCCAGGTCCGGAAGGCCAGATGGCGTTTTGACCATTCTGCAGCTGCAGTAGGAGCAGAACAGCGTGGGACATGGAGGTGATCTTCCACGGGGCAGGAGGAGCATCTGGGGCAGGAGCTCTTCGCCGAACGGTTCCAAATGGCCAAGAATTTTCCCACACCTGTCATACCGGAGATATGCTTGGGTGTCCAGCGTTGGAGATTTGCTGGGAGGGCCTTCATGGCGCGTGCAAGAGACAACCAATCGACCTCCCGGATGGACTGCTTGGAGAGGCGGTCCTTGGAGGACCAATACGTACGAAGGGCAGGAAGAGAGACCAGCTCCATGATGTGAGCCTGATCCAGTTTGGAAGACTTAACACCATCAATGAATAAAGACACAGGTTCATGGAAGAAGCGGGGGTTGGAGGCGGCAGAACGGCCTGTAGACTCCAGCAGGCGGCAGTAGGACTGTGCTTTGGAGTCCACTTCCACATTGCGCTGCTCCCACCAGTCCAGTTGGGAGAAAGGCCGGTGCTTGTCCAAGTGGCCTTTAACATGGCGCCGATGAACTTGGAGGGGAAGGTGGCGAAGCAAGGCCCGGATGGTGGAGGCCAGATCAAACTGAGCACCAGACGATGACAGGTGGACTATTTCCACAAGAGCGGTTTCTACAGTTGCCATCATCTCTCAAAAGTGGACGGCAAGCAAGTTGGGCCGACCCTGAAGAAATTCATAGCTGAGTACGGTATACCGGAGCACCTCACGATGGACGGAGCAGCAGTACAAGTGGGACGCAACACAAGCTTTATGGAAACGATCAACAGAGCCGCGATTAACTACCACATCTCCAGACCATACCGACCGGAAGAAAACCCAGCCGAAGGGGGAATCAGAGAGCTCAAACGACGATTCTACAGATTGATAGTCAAGCATGGGATACCAGAACGGCTATAGGACTTTGTGCTTGATTATGTTGTTGATACCATAAACATGACCGCCAACTACTTGAGATATTCTGACGGACGAGTACCGCTTGAAGTGATCACTGGCATCACGCCGGACATTACAGAATACATGGACTTTACGATCTATGGATGGGTGTAATACCGCACAGACAGCGCCCTGGGGACAAACGAAATAGGCCGATGGTTGGGAGTGTCACGCAGGACGGGTCCAATGATGACGTATTGGATATTACCGAAGAGTGGCCGCCCAATCTCGACTGACACTGTCCAGAACATCACAGAAACCGAGAAACAGACCGACGTGGTCAAAGAACAAATGGCGCAATGGACAACTGATGTATCCAAAATCCTTGATGCAAGGACAGGAGACATCAGTTGGGGGGAAAGATGAGATACCGCCACAATTGATGTTCGGCCTTGGATTGGAAGACGAAGAATTCAAATGCAACTTCAACAAGTTGATCAAGGCCGACGATGTTGACGATGGCACGCTCCAGGGGACCACAGAGACTGACGACATCGACGCACAGAACTACATCAACATGGAGATTGGCCTATGATGGGGACAAGAAGGGGAGTTGCAACGTGCAGTTGTACGCAGGAGAGTCGTTGATGCAGAATGGAAATCCAACGGGCGTAGCAAACAACAACCAGTTGCTTGACACAAGACAATACAAAGTCAAATACAAAGATGGAAGCACCGAAGTGCTTGCTGCGAACTTGCTAGCAGAGAACTTTCTGATGAGAAGGCAGTAAAGATGAAAGATGGTTTCTATCCCCTTGCAAGTGGAACGCAATGAAGACGACACACGGCAGCAGGATGGGACTTCTACATTACTTGGAAAGATGGTTCCTCAATGCTTGTTCCATGTGTCCTTCCCTTGGAGCTGCTTGATACTGGCTCAGGAGTGATACTTCCAGTAAGATATTGACTCGTCCAATCTCTGTCGCCCACCGTAATATCCCAATCAACTCTTGGAAGTAGGTATGGTCCTCTTGTCCTAATTCGCTTGATCCATCCATCTTCGGTTCATAGGCACTAGTCATCGGTGTTGGTGCATTCTTGGGCATTTTCCATTTTGGGCTGTCCTTTAATGTTTCCTTGACGTTTTTGACGGCTGCCACAACGTAGTCATAACTTGACATCGTCCACATGTCGTGTCCATCCAAAGTCTTCCTTCATAGCCTAGCTCCCAAGTAGCTTTCTGGAGGTTCAATCTTGCCTTTCTTGAACTTGAAAACCCTTCCAATTCCTTCCATCACTTCTTTGGCTTTCATCGACATACAGAGGATGTCGTCGACGTAGCAAAGGATGTATTCGTAGTATTCCTCGCCGTCAGGTTTCACTGCCGCTCGCATGCAAACGTCTGGGTCGGCAGTTGACGAGCTGAAGCCCAAATCCTCCAAAGTCTCCGCCAGGTGTGATCTGAATGCTGCGGATGAACTTTTTAAGCCATATAATGCTCTTCTTACGATAAATACTTTGCTTTCTTCTTCACCGAACTTGGGTCCTGCTACCAGGTAGCACTTTTCGATCGCTGGTGCAGTGAGGAATCCATTTTGAATATCCGCGCATTGCAAGTCTAATCCGTTTAGCGCTGCTATCATTAGTAGTATCCAAACTGAATCACGGGACACTACCGTACTGTAGGTCAATGCTGCGGGTGCTTCAGTCTTGTGTCCATCAGCGCAGTACCTCGCTTTCCTTTGGAAGTTTTCCCCTAGTTTCACATCAAATACTAGGTGTCCCGTGATCTTTTTGTATCCCATCAGCTTCTCTACGTCTCCATCGAATTCTTCAAAAGCGACTCGATTGTTTTTCATCTCCATTTGAATCGAGTCTTGCCATAGAGTATCCCCATTTGCTTTGTCGATTTTGATGGCTTCTTTGGTCGATTTGGGATACGTATTCCGTACTTGTGCGTACGTTCCCATTACTTCGATTTTACTTTGCCAAGGAATCGCTTTCGCTTTCGAACAACGTGTGGTATCCACCATGCGAAAGCGGGTTCGTCTTGGATGCCCTTGCTATAGAAAAAATTATTTCAGAAACGAAACAACACGCATTCCGGCAGAACCAACCAGTCTCCCTCGCGTAGCGCTAGTACTGAATTTACGTAGAAAACTTTGAATTTATCACCAAGCCAATCATTCAAAACCGGCGCACCATGGGCAAATCTATCACCGCGAAGGCATCCTCGGCGAAGACAAAAAAGTCGGGCGTGTCTAAGATGAAAACGACCTCTGGGGCTAAAAAGTCCGTCAAGAAACGAGTTGAAATTGACCTAGAACAGCCTAAAGACAGGGATACCATCGATTCCAAGCTGGTGTCTGAAACCCAGACTGAAGAGAAGCGTGTTACTGATGACAATGAAGTGCAACGCTTGGCTGATGAGATTGAGGCGAAACAAATTGCCGAACGAGAAGCTCGCAGGAGTGGGCATTACGACAGCATTGTTCCAAACTTGTCGGTGTGGTGGATGCAGAATTTATATTCGGGAGACGCTGTCGACAAAGCATTGGAACGTCATGACCGTATCCATACGGGTAACGCGCTTTTTATGGCGTGGGAAGAACGTTTTCCTGCCGCCTGGAACCAACCCTGCCTCCGGTATGACAATCCATTTAACGACAATACCGGGACAGCAACTTGTGAAGATCGTTTCGCCCGCATTTTCACATCGATGAATTCGGATAACAGTCAATTGACTAAGTATCTCATTGCCGCATTTGACACTGAAACGATGGAAGTGAATCCATCTGAAGAAATTTGGTCTTTACGCATCTTGGCAATGCAGATTTCTTTACAAAATCCGTTTCCCTTTTTCGGTTTTGATGAGTTTGAAGATAAACCGGATGACAACCATTTCTTTTCAGGCAAAATGAACAATCCACGTCTACGCTTGGAGCATCCCTTGGTGGGCTTTTGGTTAATTTGCTCCAAATTGTTTGACTATCCATGGATTAATGAGTTTCTGTTGGAGTATTACGATGACCCGTCATCCGCAATTGTTGACACAATCAAACAAAGGAGACGTGACGAGTCCAACAAAGCTCCTCCAAACCAAGAACTAGTGAAGGCACCGGTTCCGCCTTGTATTCAAAATATATACAATCCAATGAACTCTATTGACGAGCCAGGCACGGATGTTCAACGAGATTCCGCCAGATCTGTGGGGGACCAGGCGCAAAACTCAAATCGCTTTGCATCTCTACAAAGTGACGATGAATAGTCCGACGGTAGTGGAACTCAAGAGTTAGACGAGGTTAAAGTGGTGACGGTGCAAAAGAATCACTCCAAGGCGCCCGAGTCATCGGATGAAGATGAAGACAATGATGCTGATGACACTGAAGACAGAGAGAACATTGTGGACAACGCAATGGAGGAAGACGACGATGATGAACAGGTCAATAGCGATGGGACGAATCCGCACGATGAGGCCATGGACGACAACACTCCACCGTTGATTTTTCACAACCTCACGGCAACACAAGACTCAGCAGGTACAGGGATCCTTATGGAGCCCTCGGAAACAACTCCTCTGCGCGTTCAACGTCCCCCAACACTGGCCGAACGGATCTCGAACCTCATTCAGGTGAATATGGAAGGGGTACCAGGCAAGTGTCACATCTTTGAGACTACTTTCTCTGTGAACTATCAAGGGTCCGATTCAGGAACTGTGGCGGATGCGCTCTTGTCGACAGTTCTATATTCTATGGAGGAAGCCATCAACAATTCCCCTAATGAATGAAGCTCCTTCCGATCTCCGATACCACATATAAGCAACCAAATCTTTGGATTCGAAACTCAGTAGAATTACGTAATCGCATTCCGACTTATCGCACTCTGTTGACTTACTGTGATATGGAATACGGTAACTGTCCTTACGCGGCAACCAACAGCAAGCCGGGCGAGAAGAAACTACGCACACGCATTTGCGTCGGTTTTTCTTCTGAGGCTTCTGTCGAGGCCGTCCAAGACTACCTTCATACTGGACTACGTCAATTGGGTAGAGTCGCTGGGTGCTACCCTTCTCCGTTGCAGTATGGAGAAATTGTGAAGATCGGATCATGCTTGTTTATTCCTGCAGAAGTTAACTTCTCAGCTTATGCAAAGGAGCTGATGAGACTATTTGATTTCAAAGTACCTATTGGTATCAAGATGGACTGGGTTTCTATTCCGTACACGGGACGAGCAAAGTACAACGAACGGTCTCCTGGAGTGACTAGTCCACATTGTTTCACTCGGAGGATTCATGCCAAGAGAGTTGATCGCACTTTGAGGTCGATTCTCCACCCAGCAACTACAAAACCTGACTTTCCATTTGCAGCACTGGCCACCTACATCAGTGATTGGAAGTCGGCGCAACAAGGATTGCTGAGTGTCAAGGCCTACGGTCCGGTGAAGGATGCGATCCTGACCTTGATCAGTAAGTTACAGGATTACTACATTTTGACGGAGGTTCTTTATCCAGGCATCGACTTCACCAGAATGTTCAAGTTTGCTACTACACGGTTGTACGGTTCTTGCACCCTGTTCAAAGTGCTCTTGTCTATCAAGGCCACTCCGGCCCAGGCTGATCAAGCTTCCACAGCTGCCAAAGACAAACCCTCTCCAACAACTGCCGACGACGACTCATCTGAAGAGGAGGACGATGAATCTCAGGAGGGAGCGGTTTCTCTATCCGGGGCATTCACGAAGGTGACAAAGAAGAAGGTGAAGAAGCAGAAGAAGTCACCCCTTTCGGATAACCTCAAGAATCATTTTCTCAAAGATCTGTCCCCGAATAATAACTGAGACATTAATCGTTAATATGCTACTCTATGGGCATTCGATTGCCGGTGAAATATTCGGCTGTAAAGGTCAAGTACTGTGAAGCGGTGAGTCAACAACAAGTTTGAACCATTTGAGG
>CAKOGP040001914.1:0-160649 GCA_933822405.4 Cylindrotheca closterium
CATTGCTCAGTTCCATCATAGTTCTTGTCTTGTGATGGTGTATTTGCGCAGTCCAATGAAAACTGGAGTTCGAATGCGGGAATGGAGGATTGCACGTTCGTACTTCCGGCAGGTGCTTTGAATATTCTTTCATCATTCTTGGTTATTGTTTTGATTGCCAGAAAGCTTAGCAGCATACTGTATGCCGTGCAATTTTCCTTGGGCGGACGAGAGACAAGAGTATAAAAGGGCTGCGGATGTAAAATCTTTTGCACTGCCATATTTGTGCATTACCAACTGTTTCCTTCTTGAACAGATCATACTTCTTTGTCAACTCATCAAATATCAAGTACAGAGTATCCTCTAGAATCAATACCTTTAATGGGTCAATAAAGCCTACAATATCCGAAAAGCATATGCTCGCGTTATGTCGTTGCGCAGTTCTGGCTTGGGCCGCCTGATGTGCCATGTTGGAAGTCGTACAGACAACTCCCCTGAATCAGATAGTGACAAGTCTAAACCGTCATACATCAACCGCGAGAGTATGGAGAACCAGTCATGGGCAGATGTTGTTTGTAAGATGAGCGGGGCCAGACAGTAGTAGTGACAGCCAGTAATCTGGAGGTCATCTTGACACAAACGAAGGAGAAGACTTTGGAAGAGGAAAGAGAGAAAGAAAACCTGCTGAAAAGAATTCCGCTTTGCAAACGACAGAGATCAAGAAGACCACTGGGAAGGCAAAGGGAAAGGTGAACAGCTTTCAGAGGAGAAACAGAGCCAGTCACAATAAGAAAAGAAATAAGACTAGCAAAAGTTCGATCTCAAAAAGATTGGCAAATAAAAAGAAGGCCAAAAAGAAAAAGGTCTAGTTTTTGTTTTTGAACAAGAGGTTTGAAGATTTGGAAAAGGAAGGAAAGGTGGATTTTTTCACTTGTGTACCATGGGAGGAACACCAGCTCACCGGAAAGACACACCTGTTGGAGCGATATACCACCGGACTTGCGTTTGCCCAAATGTCTGCCAAGCAGGGCCTCATGAAGTACAACAAAGAAGCAGAACTGAAGCTAATTGCGGAGTTTGCACATTTGCTGGAGTTCCAAGTTTTCCACGGAGTTAAAGCAGACGGACCTGACGGCATTTCTTTGGAAGAAGAGAGAGGAGCCGGAGACATGATCAATCTTATTGAGGAAAAGATCAATAGAGGACACACCGATGAAAATCCAGTGCTAGGAGCTAGGAGCAATTTCAATGGTCGAGTGCAGCGGGGAATCTACACCAAGGATGAGACAGCTTCTCCTACTGTAGATCAAGACTCGCTTTTTATCACCTGCATCGTCAACGCAATCAAGGGAAGGTTTAAGACCACCAGCGACGTCAGAGGAGCTTACCTAAATGCAAAGATGAAGGATAGAGTAATCATGCGCATTTCGGGACCTGAAGTCAATATCTTCTTTGGGCTTGATCCCAGTCTAAAGGAATTTGTCACCGTCGTGAGGGGAAAGAAAGTGCTCTATGTACAATTGGACAGAGCATTATATGGGTGCGTAAAAAGCTCGATTTTATGGTATGAACTTTGCTCGGAAACTCTCATGGATATGAGTTTTAAGCTTAATCCTTACAATCTGTGCGTTGCCAACTGTAATATTGATGGAAAACACTGCAGGATTTGCTGGTATATAGACAATAATAACATCAGTCATGTGAAATTGGAGGTTGTACAGGATATCATCGGGAAGATTGAAGCCAAGTTTGGAAAGATGACAAACAAGTATGGCGGAGAGCATGGGTTTTTGGGAATGAAGATAAGCTACAAAGATGACAAAGTAGAGATCAGCATGAAGAAGCATATTCTGAAAGCAATTGATATGTTCATGGAGGATATCAATAGAGAGGCAACTTTGCCTGCCAAGGCTTATCTGTTCGACGTGAGAGAAGTGGCAAAAGATTTGAAAGGTCCGATAGACTTGAAAAGAATCATTGGTTGAGACAACATCAGAAGGATGCAAGCATGGGTGGATGTTTTGTATGGAATCCACGACAACTGCAAAAGTCGCACTGGAGTCGGAGGATGCATCTCTTTTGGATGGGCGTACTTTTGACCATGTGTAAGAAACAGGGGCTTGATGTGAAGAGCTCAACTGAAGGAGAAGTTGTGGGCGTGAGCGATTTTTTGCCGAACATGATTTGGGTGAGAATGTTTTTGGAACAACAAGGTTTTGAACTAGAAAAGAACAGGCTGTACCAGGACAATCAGAGCGCTATGAAGATCCTTTTGAACGGTAAGAAGTCAGCCGGAAAAAGTCAAAACACATCGACAATCGTTTTTATTTTATTAAGCTTCAATTGTTGTCCGAGGGAGTCGATGTGGTGTACTGTCCAACCGCAAAGATGCTGGCGGATTTTTTCACCAAGCCTTTGATACTCTACTAGAGGATGATGAGGAAGAATCAGTCAAGGAGCGTGTTGGAAGTCGTACAGACGACTCCCCTGAGTCAGGTAGTGACGAGTCTAAACTGTCATACATCAACCATGAGAGCATGGAGAACCAATCATTGGCAGATGTTGTTCGTAAGATGAACAAATGAATTACAGTAGCTAAAACTGTGTAGAGAGTTTTTGGGATGACCGAAAGCATGAGTTTGCTTTGGTCATTCGAAAACTCTTATCCCAACTAAAGCAAGTTTTATTGACAACTTTAAGGTTCATAGTATTAGGACTACGTTACGCCGAACAACTGAAGACTCAGAGTGTCGTTGGATCTTTTATTATCTAACAGTGCCAACCCTTGACAAACCTCAAATGGATGTTCACTTTGACAGGAACTATTCGTCCCTACCTTGAAAAACTTCAAACAAGTAAGCAATACTCAATTCTTAACATATTCATCGCACACTGACTACAGTGTTGTAGATTACGTCTTGGTTGTCTCATCATTTGCCCTCAGTACCTACCGTTGAGACTTTCGACCCTGCTCTTCTTCTAAGCGTTGTTGAAAGGCAATGCATGTTCCCCATGAATCTTCCCAATCATGAAAGCGCTGCGTCAAATTACCACAGGATGCCTGAGAGTTCTCCAATTGCTTTTGTACTTGCACGGCTGCTGTTGCAAAGTCGAGAAAAGGCCCCTGCATATGATCGAATTGGTTATGACCAAGTTTGCCGCGACCATGAAAGTCGACGCCCATGTATTGTTCATAATTTCGGTTGAACAATGCGCTTGCCTTTTTAAATTCCAAGCCCCTTGGATATTCGCGGTGTATGTCATTAACATAATTGATAAAGAGGGGAACGATTCCAGCGGCACCAAAGCATCTGTGTACCAAATTGAAGTGCATCATTTGCGACATCCACCAGGAATCGTCTTTTTTCATGAAGACATAAGGCATCAGAATCTTGATATATTTTCTATCAAAGGCATTGAGAATTGCATCCACTTCTGCGGTAATGACGATTCCTTTTTGGTTTAATTTCCTGAGCCTCTTTGGATCTCGCAAGCCATAGAACACACCTTCAGACGATGGCATTTGCGTTTCCAAAAAGTCAAAATAAGATTTCCAGCAGACGGCCCCATTCAAGTTGTTGGTCGTGATGTTCATATCTTCAGGCATGTGGCAACTGAGGTCTACATCGTCATCCGAAAAGATCCAATATCTAAACTCTTTCTCTCTAATCTGCTCTTCACAGTGAGCATACTTGACCAGTTCATTTCTTCCTTCCGTCCAAGTTGTACCGGGGATAAACATTGTGCGACAAAAGGGGGACCATTGGCCATTTGCCAAGACATCACATTCGGGATCTTGAGCTGGTTCATCAAAGGATGCATAGACCAATAAAACCTTCTTTTCCATGCCTGCATCGCGGAGTCGCTGTTTCCAGTCACCCAATATTCGGACGGGACCTTGCACGAGGACAACCAGATGTGACATGGGATATGGGTCTCCATCTCTTCGCAATTTAAGCTTTTGTGAGAGTGGCTGTGGTGGTGCTGTTTGCGGTGGTGCTGTTTGGGGCGGGGGGGTCTCATCTGTCTGGATCTGCGGAGCTACAGTCATGGCTGTCTGCACATTCGTTTCCTGTCTCATCTCCCCACCAAAATTCAAGTTCCTGTTAGGGAGCACAAAAGCCAACATAGCCAATATTAGTAGGTTAAGAAAAGATGGTACCGGTAGCTTGTTCATCTTTTGTTTCCTGCTTCCTTTTCTGTGTTATTAAATACTTGTTTTCAAAGTGACAATCCTCTCGGTGTGCAGTCTTCACATCCGACAAAACGCACCCGTGGCAGGATTATCGCGTTACTTTGAGCTTGTGTTCGGCACTTTTTAAAAAATGTTAACTAAATTTGTCTCAAGACGTAAAATGAGTCATCCAAATGACTTGAAGAGTCTACAGTTCGTTCCTCGAAACAAAAGAAAATCCTCATACCGGTACAACTACATAGTACCGGTATGTCTCAAGTGGAGGCAAAGGATTGCAATGGTAGAACGCTCTTTGTTAATGGCAAGCAAAAGAGGTTTTGGAGATTGCTCGGTTGCTGCTGGATCGTGGAGCTTGTGTGCATGTAAAGAGACATGTACGGGTCGAATGTGGATGGAAAGGACAATAATGAATGTACGTCACTGCTTTCTATCATGCCGAAAGGTTTGCTTTCTCGATTGGAGTATTTTTTAAATGTTGCTGGATCGAGGTGATGACGTCGAAGCAGTGATGACGTCGAAGCAACGACAGAAAATAATTTGACACCACTAGAGATGAAGGGTGAGAGCAATCAAAACTGTACAAGAAAGTATGGCTTATGGTCACTGTTCCTAGTTGATATTGACATGAAACTAGTGGTGCGTGGAAATAAAGGAAGGCATAGTAGACCTGATTGCCTCTATCAACCAGAATGGTATCGGTCATTTTCACAATACTACACAGAAACAGTAGTAATAATAGTAGTAGGACCTACAATCGAACACATTTGTAAAACCTACAATCGATTCTGCAACACAAACACCAGTTTCACATACACCATAGGAGGATGGATAGGATGAGATGATGCGACACCATACCCTACGTCCGAAACATGGCATCCATAAAGTTCCCCCCATACCGCTCGTTGTAATAATGTGCAAAATTCCAAGCGACCACGATCCAAAAGCATCCAGGAACGGCTAGCCACAAGGATAGCGTCAATTCATCCTTGAGTGTCACCAACCCAATTTCTTGCGGAGTGACAATTGCTGTTTGTTCCGAATTTACCTGAAGTTGCAAATACCGAGTGTAGGATCCCGATTTTATGGCCGTCATGTCTTCTATCTGATCCACTAGATACTTCTCCACTTGGCCCGTTTCTTTGTCAACCACTTGATCGTAGATGGAAACAATTTGATATCCTTTATTGGCATATATTTGTTGTCCTGGCAAATCCACCTTGGCAATGATCACATCGCCGGCCTGCACCGTATCTTTCAGCCCCGTATTGGCAATCTCGGAAACGGCTTGACGAACTCCACCCAATCGATCTGACGAATCATCCGCCTCAGAAGATAACGGGTGATGTCGGGACGACGATGACAGTCTTGGGTTATTTGACTGTCGTATCATCATTGTTCTTCTTCGAAATGCACTGCTGGTGCTGGTCACAGCAGGCCCTGAAAACGCTAGGATTCCTCGCACAGCATGTACCAGCAGTAGTTGTAGAAGAATCATCGTTGACACATTCTGTCGTCTTGCACCCATGATTTTGGCTGGATGGTATCCTGTTATGACTACAGTATGTGACGATGCTTACGGTAGATCTCCAATAATCTCGATCACAAGAATAACGTGGATTGCTCGCATCGACAAATTCTGGATTGTCATTTATGGGTTTCTGGTTTTCAGTTTATTGAGCGAGGGGGATCATTCCCCAAATTCGAACCATTCGACTGACTCGAAATCCGAAATGGCCTTTCTCCGTCATCTATATCATCATCATCATCATATATATTGCCCAGATCACCACATCGCCACATCAGAACCATCACAATTGACTTCAATCATCCCATAGGAACGAAGATGCTGATTACTAAAAGAATATCACAACAAAGCCTAACTCTTTTGGGAGTCTTGCTTCTCGCACTGTCGGTAATGGTGACGGCCGACGTGGCGGATGAAAACTCGGAAAATCTCAAACCGTGGTTGAATCGGGTAAGCGCGAAGAATATAAGATGATGATTTTATATAATGTGGATGCATACCTCTTGTCTCATTTTATCTTTTTAAATCGTATATATATATATATACATACATCATCATCATCACTATCACCATTGCACCCAAACCAAAAATTCGATCCAACAATACAATCACTGATATAGTGGGAAAGCCGACAAATTGGATTTCACTTGTCAGACGTCAATGCCGTGCTGACCAAGTTTGCCGATAAACTCTTGATGGCAGAAGGTGAAGAGGATTGCTCCGCGACTCGTGTCTTTGTCCCACTCTGTGGAAAGACTTTGGATATGGTCTATTTGGCGAGTCGTGCGGGTGATTTGTATGGAGTGGAAGGCATCAAGACTGCTCTGGAGGAATTTGCCGCCGAACATCCCGAGTTTCAACTTGAAAACAAGGGGACGTCCAACGGATTTGAACGCTTTCAAGGCAAACAAATCACTTTGTTGAAGGGGGACTATTTCCAGTTGTCACAAGGGCATACCGAAGGGCAATTTGATGCGGTATACGATCGTGGTTCCTTGGTCGCCATTAATCCGGCCTTGAGAAGCGAGTATGTCAAGGTATTGGGAGGACTCCTCGCAAAAGGAGCAAGAATTCTGCTGGTAACCTATGAACGTATCGGTACCCCAGAGGCAATGGCAACGGGTCCGCCGTTTTCCATCACCGAAACTGGTGTGCGGGAAATTTACGAAGGATTGGATTGGGTAGAATCAGTAACTTTGCTGCACAAAGAGGATCAGCTAATATCATTTCCAGGTGTTAAGGAACGATCCCCAGGATTGGATGGCCTTGTGGAGACGGTCTATCTGATTCAAGCCAAGAAATAAAAATAAAATCATCAATTCAGATCATCATTCTTCTGGTATCACCATTTACTTTATAGGTCACATAAGTTGAAGGTTCAGGCTATTGATCTACCAGCCCATCTTTTGGTAGGTTCACTGTAATGCTAGCTGGAATATGTGAAGCGCGCGGCCTTGTGGTAGTTCCTGCAAAAGCTGCCTGGGACGACGGAGTCCATTGTCAGTATAATCGAACTGTTTTTTGGAATTGTTGTTTGTTATTGCCGTTCCTGCTTATATGGTTCATGTCGAGTTTTTGGCACTCTCCATTCGATCAAATACATGCTTTTGAACCTCCACTTTCTTCAATCGTGAACCTGGTACCATTGCTTGGCTCAGCCTGCGTTTCACTCGTATGGCAGCGTCGCCCTGACTGGCATAATCGGACTGTAGTGCGATTCGCTCTTCCGTGACTCCGGTGAGAATAAGATTTCGCAAGCGGTCGAGGCATACTAGTTTCCCAGATACAACTCTGCCGTCGTTCAATGTACAACTGATGTGCTGACCAAGAACTGAGTTCATGTTTGTTTTAAATGATATGTGAACTTTGCTTCGAGTGGCATTGCGCGCGTGCGTTTTGCGGCGATCCGTCGTACTTTTCTTATTCCCCATATCTCCAATGATGAAAGCGGGCGCCGGACAGGACGTATCTTTTTTTGCAACAACAAAAAATAATGCCGGTCACAGAAGTGAATGAATGTTGACCGCAACGAAGCTCTCAACAAATCATCTACAGTACATGTAACATTCCATTTTTGTGATTTACCAAACACAAACCTATCATTCCCTACCCGTGTGTTTTGAGAAAGCGATGAAAATGAAATGCCAATTGAGATAAAAGGATTCTTGCCGCCGTAAATCCCCCTCTGTTGAATCAATTCAATCAACATCAACAATGACCATGAAATTCTCGAGCATCCTTTCCAAGATTCAACCCAAGCGGAATCTCTACGCGTTCACAGTTGGTACTGCTGCAGGGTGCGCAGTAGGTCTATGTGGTTGGGGTGGAGCTCAAGTGATCATTCCCTCCATGACACTGCCAATGAGCTTTGCCAATTATTCCCAGCTCAGTGCTACCGGAATTTCACTTTCCTCCTTGTCCGTCTCGACGCTGTCGTCAGGTTACCGCTTTTGGGAAAAGGATCGAGTCCACCTTCCAATTGTGCTCGCCATTGGGATTCCAGCCGTGTTCTCAGCTCGTGTCGGGAGTCACATTGCCAAGAAACTGTCGGGTGATGCCTTGGCTCTGTTTTTCAACGGATTCAGCATTGTGCTGATTCCTACCCATTTTTACATTCAAAAGCGTGCCAAAGGGCGACAACCCGAAGTCAGTTCAAAGGGACAAGAATACGATGGTATCGACCCCGTTTGTACTACTGCTACTGCTACTGCCAGAAGTAGTCACCCGCTTACTTGGCCACAAGTGGCACAGCATGCATCCTTTGGTATTTGCTCTGGCATCATCTCGGCCTTGATGGGCGTGGGAGGACTTCCCCTCACCATGTCCTACATTACCGAAGCAACACATTTACCGCATCACTACGTTCAAGGGACGGCCGTTTGTGCCCTCATTCCTTCCATTCTGGTGTCTGCCGCTTCGAGGATTCATTCCATTCCTGTGCAAGCCGCCGTGTCCGTGGCGCTGGGGGCCATGGTGGGTGGCTACGGCGGAGCACAAGTTGCGTTGGATCTGACGGAGGAGCAGCTGCGAACCATTTACATGACCAGCCTGGTGGTCTTTGGAGGGCGTTCGACGTTTGGTGCCGCCCGTAATATTCGAAACATTATTCAGGCAAATCGAGGACGATAATTCAACAGCACAGGTGCTGAGATGGTTTTGTATTATCTACTAAAAGTGGGAGTTTGGTCAACAAAGCGACTCTCAAGGGCTAGCCCTCGTTAGCTCCGATTCTCCAAGAGACGCACGTTCTTGCAACAAGCAACATGTGGTCCCCAACACATTTTCGACGCATTTTGAAGGCTTGTGCACTATAGGTAGTGCCAACTTCCAACAAACCCAGCCCAACGTTGACAGCTGAATAAATTTCCAAGGTTGCTGCCGCATCAGCGCAGACAGCCAACATATTCTTGTAGTGCTGACTCGAACAAAAAGGGATAATAATGATGGTGGCGCAGTGGAGATTTTTGAAACTAGAGGTCTAATTAGTCCAATCATCGACACGCAATACAACAACAGAAGTAGATTGACCATGCGTTGCTGTACTGTAAAATACGCCTTGAACAACATTGAAGGCGTAGCTATCCCTATCCAACGATGAGGTAGCTACGTATACCTGACGGAAATGCAGCTTTCTTCCATCGCCATAGTGCTTCCTCTAGCGACCTATGCTGTTGCGTTCTATATATATACAGGTTGGGACTGTCGATTTCTAATTGGATAGACCTGGACGAACTGATCACACTCCTCCTGGCACCAGCAAAACCTCAGGCAGCTGTATCATCGTACTTCAATTGCTCGATCGAGAGATTTCTTCAATGGGGGAGAGACCAGTTTGTAGCATCGGTCTTGCCTTTTATTGAAAAGAAGCCAGGGGTCACACGTGACTGCATCCAATTTCCCCTTAGGTACAGAAACCCACCGGTGATGCTATGCATTTCCGACGACATCCTTGCGAATATCTTGACGCGGCTGTGTAGGTGCTATGAAGCATTGCTATTTACCACGTGAGAAAAACTTGCATTGAGACAAGCTATCGCGCTGTATTAGGACGCCAATCAGAGTAGAGAACGCACCCAAGCGCGTTGAGGCTGTGCAATTTCGACGACATCTTTTCAAATCTCTTGGCGCGGCTGTGTAGGCACCATACAGTGTTGCTACTTCCCACGTGAAAAGAAGTTGTATTGTGACAAGCTATCGCGCCTAGTACGCCAATCAAAGAACACCCAAGCGCGTCTAGGCTATGCCATTTCGACGACATCCTTGCGAATTGCTTGACGCGGTTGTGTAGGTACTATGCAGCATTGCTACCTACAACGCAAGAAAAACTTGCATCGAGATAAAAACGAGTGGACTGTTTTTACCTTTCCCAAACATTGCATTCCAATTCTCACTTTTTCAATTTCCAGCAAAACGAATCCGAATAAGGTCCAAGAACATGAAGCTATCTATCGCTGCGTCTCTCTTTGCTTGCTCCTTCTGCTTCAGTAAAATAGAAGCTGCGGTAAGACCGGAGTACTTCGTACTATGCTTTGAGAATGCATGGTACGAATGGCCATGACTAACATATCCTTTTCGCCAACCAGGAAATCACCGACCCTGCTCTTCGTGGATCATCGGGAACCAGCGAAGCAAACGACGAAGCCCTCCAAGATTTCAAAGAGGATAATTTTCTCCTCCCATCCGCAGACACTCCAACCCAGCAGGTATCTGCTAGTGGAACCGTCAGTGCGAACGGGAAGACATACTCCGTTGTTGATGATTTGCAAGAATTTAAGATCTACACCGACGATGCCAGCATTAGTGTGAACGGTGAACCTCGACCTCTGGAAGATTCCAACACCAGTCGTACCCGTGTATTCAAGGGTAAAGGACCTGTTGGAGAGACGGTGTTGGTCGCAAAGAAAGAAGGCGAGGTCCAGTCCGTGAACATTTTTGTGGATGGATCAGAGTTTGCCAGCATGGAAGCAGTCGGGGACGGCACTTTAGCTTCTATCCGTCCGGAAGACTTTGACATGGAAAGGCTCAAACAGTTCCCGCTAGGTGACATTGAGACTGAATTCATTGAAGATGAGGAGATGTATCGCGAAGAACTGTCCCAGAACAACGGTGGGCGCTCTCTTCAAGTCAAAGGCTCTTGCAAAACTTATAAAGAAGTCGAAGTCGCCATCGCCTATGACTCTACCTTTTGCGCCCAAGTGGCCGGCAACGATGAGAACATGGCACGCAGTGTGGTCGAACAAGCTGTTGCCCGTGCTTCGGTTCTGTACGAACCCATGTGCGTCCTTCTGCGGGTGACGCACCTAGAAGGCTTCTGCGACCCATGGAAAGATCCCTACGTGCAGGCGGTACAAAATGCCTACCACATTGGATGTAGCGGTGGCAAAGGTACACTACAAAATTTCCAAAACATTTGGGAAACCTCCAGAGCTGATGTCCATAGAGATACAGCCCACTTCTTTATCGGAAAGGCATATCCTGGTAGTGTGAGTGACTACCAACGTTCAAGAACTTGAGCTGCCTGCTTTAACCTCACGTTTTCGTCTTTCTCTCTTTTGTTCATCTTCCTCAGGTTATTGGTTGTGCCTATATTCAGAGCACTCCCTCCCTTTGTGGATCTTATTCCTACGGTGTCAACCAGCTGTCCTTTACCAAAAACAGGCAGCTCCAAGGTAACCTTTTCGCTCACGAGTTGGGCCACAACATGGGAGCAGGTCACTTCTTCGATAATAACCGCATTGGCGAGTTTTTGATGGAGCCATATATCAATAGCGCAAGGAATGGTCTAAACCCTGTTTCCCAAAACTCGATTCAAAACTACCTCAACAGGAAGAGCTGTGTGTCGACTGTGGAAAGAGGCTCTCAAATCGAGAACGTAAAGAACACCAACAAGTGTGTCACCGCCCAGGGACCCCTGGAAGCCGGAACTAAGATTAATCTCGAGCCATGTGACGATCTTTCTCCTAACCAAAGATGGATCGTCAACGATGAAACCAAGGCAATTCAGTCCGCTTTTGCGGACAACATGTGCATCCGTCCGAACACAATGCAGCGTCTAAGCCGTTTGGCGCTCGGAGAGTGCGAAAATGGCACAGAGGGCGGGCAATTTTACTACGAAGAGAATGAGAGGCAGTCTGTTCACCCTGGCAAAGAAATTGAGGTACACCAGGGAAGGTGCAGCTTCTTTTGCAGATTGTTGAGAAGGATCTTTGGCCCAAAGATGGGGGATGGCTGCTTGGATGCCATGCCTGACGACCAAAGCCTTATAGTCTTCGAGTGCCACTATAGCTCAAACCAGAAGTGGTTTATTCGTTGAAAGTCACGATTCTTTGTAAGTCACGATTCTTCTTCGAGACCAACACACTGGTCAATATTCATGATCTCAGTGGATCATTTTCACACACTATTTAGTGCATAGTCAGAAGCGCAAGTGTGTCGTAAGACTCGTAATTATATAATATGCAATTCGGTCTAGCAAAAAGGTTCGAGTGTAGGTAGAAAATTTAACTAGCTGGTGTTGGGCTACCGTTCTTCCCCAGTCAAGACGACATCCAGTAGTTATGCTCTAGCTTGAGCTGCTGTGGCATTCTTTGGTTTTTGTTTGTTTTCTGGTTTGTTCATCATGCACATCCGGTACCGCATGTGACAATGGGCTTCTTATGCTCGTCCTTTACGTATTTCCAAAATCAGTGTGATCTTGGTGGCGGAGGAGTCGTCGAGTCTGAATGATGGTGGAGATGAGAGTAGTGTGGATGTATATGTATTGCGAGTGCACTTCAGCTGGGTATGATGGTCATGGGCCGTCTTCGTGTTTCACCTCTGGATGAGAAGACGGTGCTTGGTGATCCTCAGCAGAAGCATAGGCATGGTGATCTCCTGGAGCCCTCGTTCCTTCTTGCGTAGTGTGGATGTATATGTATTGCGAGTGCACTTCAGCTGGGTATGATGGTCATGGACCGTCTTCGTGTTTCACCTCATCAACGGTGATGCTGCAGTACGGGCGTTGGATGGAGTAGAGGCAGAATGCTACCGTTAGCTCCAATCGTCCAAGAGACGTTTGAGCAAAGATCTATGCGCCTCCACTAGTCCATTCGTGTCAGCATCATCATCCTCATCTATTCTTCGACGAAGCTTTTAAAAAGGCCTGTGCATGAGCATCACCCCATCTCTTTTGCTTTGTCAACAACATTGCCATGCCATTGTATATATAGGGACAACGCTAGGGTAGAATCGTCAGTGTCTCGGAACATTTCTTTGTATCTCAATAAGAGCTCGGTTGTATTTTCAATTTTTCCAAAGCTTCATCACACTTCTGGTCGTGCGTTATAACATATTGCCAATTAGGCAGAGCGTCAAAATCATCTTCACCAAACTTCTTCGTTTGTTTCTTTAACGCTTCCTCAACAACAGCTCCGTTGCATCTCGGTGGTTTGTTTCATCCATTGTAGCACTCCTGTCGGCATTGGACTTTCTTTTCCATGAGATTCTCAACGGAATCTTGGGCGTTGTACTTCATTTTGTTTTTGTTTGTAGCTCCATTATGGTCTGACTTCTTCTTCAAAAGATGACATAGCATAGCATGGGATGATGATGATGATGATGATGATACAACAAGCGCATCAATGATGGGCGGGAAAATAATATTTTAAAATATGTCATGCTCGCAGTGTGATGTTTTGCGACATTTTAAAAAAAATTAATAGTCATATGGCGATCGACGGACAGACAATACGGTACAGTCAAATATATTTTTCAAGACGACGACATCTCATGCGAAATTGATTCATGCGATATTATAAATAGATGATGACATTATCTTACAACTACATTTTTGCACCATATCAGTAATCTTGTCAGCAATACGATAAACAGCGTCTAATAACCACCCGGACATAGTCGGTCCAAAGAGTACCTAAGCATGGCCAACATACCGGTAAAGAAGAAGAGCCCCAAAGCTGACGCTATTCGTTCGTCAGAATCGTCAACTGGAGTCCGTCGATCTCGTCGTCGGAAGCACATCATGTACATCCAACAGCGGGATGAACAAGAAGACCAAGCTAAGTCGTCACCAACCAAGGTGCAATCCACTAACAAACCAAGTACCGGGAATAGGTCTCGAAGTACTACTACCACCAAGATCCAATCGACCCCAAACGATCCTGAACGCCAAAAAAGAGAAGAAATACGGCACATGTCCCGTTGGATCGAGATGATAATTAAGGAAGGCTGGCCCCTTTCCTCTGTCGACGACGAGGCATATCGAGATAAGATTGGTTTGTCGTCAGACATTACCTTGCAACAAAATCAAGTTGCCGAGGTCATCCTGGCGATGAATCAGCTGGTGATGAAGAAAATTGGATCCGAAATGAAGGCCGCAAGAAGGGGTGCCATCCTTCATTCCGAGGGGATAGAATCCTCGAGGTATATTGTGGGCATCGTTGCTTCTTACATGGTAGGCCCAAAGGTGACTCAAACACTCCTTGCGCTTGGAGAAGTTCACGAACTTCGCTCTGTTGTCAAGCGGTGCTCTACTCGACAAGACACAACCATGACAGCAGACTCTATTGCGGAGAAGCATGCCAGGTACATTCAGCAACAAGTCTTTTCAGACCGATACGATTTTAATTCCAGGGAACTGCAGAAATGGTTAGTTTGTCAGACTGCCATAACTTGCAATGCAATCACAAAGGTGGCAAGCCTACTCGGAATCCCACACGTCGATTGTCAAAGTCAACTTCTTGACAAGCAAGTCAAGCAAATGCTCGAACGAACCAAAGGGACTACTTTTGGAGTCGGTCAACTGATATCTGAAGTAAGAGAAGTAATCAAGACGGCACAAGAAAGCAAATATTCATCTGATGAGTTGCGGAATTTTCTACGCATTCTTGACGACAAGGAAGAGGGGTGGAGCTCGGGAGCAACCATGATTGCAAAATTTCATGCCAAAAAGTCCGATATCTTGAAAGCTGTACAGCACGAGGATGAAAAGATAATCGTTCGTTGCAATTCACTCATTAACAGCGATCGAGCAACAAAGCAGGCACAAAAGATGCTCCAGAATCTCAAGTTCATTCAACGAAGGTTGACGACCAAAGGCCATCCATTGAGCAGTTGCCGAGAAGATATCCAGAGCCTACTCGATTATGCCGATGCCCACAGTCATGACATTGAATCTCAGTGGTTTGATCACAAACTTGGTACCAAGTATATCCATCCCTTATCAAAAAAGCTAAAGGACGTGAACTTTATCAGCGGTGTCTGCAAGATCCAGCGAAAGAAATTTGCGTTGCTCAATGATGTGGAGACGACTGCTTGCCAGCAGTTGAAACGTCCGACAATGGCCGCGTCGCCAGTGGGCAGAGCTGACGACTTCAAGGCCTTTGTTTGCAGGAAGGAGAGGCAAGCTTCGTTGCCATCTCGTGATAATATTAGTCTAAGGTCCATCTATCATCTCGAAGAAGAATATTCGGACTGCGATTTCATTATTGGTTCTTCTTCTGAAATGGAAAAAGTTTGGTCGGATGCTCGCCAGCACAAGGCAGCCCAAGACGATACAATCTCTGTTGCCCTTTTCGAAGCTATCATGATGTTGCGCTACAACTGGCGGCTATGGGACGCAAGTACTGTCGGCGATGCTGTGGAATATGTCAAGTCAAATACAAGTGACGAGCAGGGGCAAAAGTCCAAGAAAAGAAGGTATGCAACATGATGATTATGTTATATTTACTTATCATTTCTATCGTATGAAGATATGGATTCTATTCATTCTTCGGTTGGTGGAATGTGTCCATGTGTCCACCTTTCTTGAGCACCTGCTGAAGTTTCATCATCTGGGCAAAGAGATGATGTTTCCATAGAGCGGGCGATGAGTTGCAAAAGACATTTCATTGTGAGTCTCATAGTAGTCCAACTGCTAGAGACCAAATCTCGAACCCGCCCTGCAACATGCATGCCAAGATTACTGGCATCCAGTAGGAATACTGTACGTTTTCTGTATTCACGCGCCAAATCGATCGGACTGCTCCAAGCATGTTACCAAGAGCGATACCGAAACAGGCGAACTTCTTGAGGGCGTTCGTTGGATCCGCAGCCAGCATCATCTTACTTTCGACCATCAGATAGATGGCTGTGAGGAAGCTAGAATACTTGAAATCATTGGAGAAGCGATCACCAATCATTCCCTTGGCACGCAAGGAAAGAAGGACCGCCAATGAACCCGAAACAACTCCAAATAGTTTCAATGCGGCCTTACTGAACAGGCCTTCGCACCGTAGAATCATGGTCAGGTCAAGCAAAAGCCATAGTACTGGAGCGATTGCTTTCACGCTCAGTTTGCCAGATTCGAAGAGAGTCTTCTCGAGACTGAAGAAGATTTCCCAAGTAAGATTGTAGCTCACTGTAGTAAAGCTAAATGGATATTGCTTGAGGTACCCGTAGGATGCATAGGCGCTGCTCCAAACGACTCCAGATGCTGCCATGCCGTATTTGAGAATCTTGTTTCGAAAGCTCGATAGACTACAGAACTTGGCAAGCCGGTATCCGAGGTTGTCCGAAAAGAAGACAGCCAAACCCGCAAGCAGAGTCCTGGTCGCTCCAAACGGAGTCATCGCCATTAGTGGAAGGGCGCGAAAGATTCCCGAGGAGGTGATCGCTGAGGTCAAGTCAGGTCTTTGTTGGAAGAAACTGGTCTTCTTAATCTTCTTCAGCCAGAGACAGGTTGATGCGAAGGATGCAATCAGAGTGTTGGTGTAGAGTGAGGATGTTGCCATTCGAGCACCAAACATACCAAATAGTGGTAAAAGGCACAGGGTAATAATCACGGCTTCACCACGCTTGTTCTTGAAATCTGGTACGGCTTTGCCTCCGATAAGCACAGCATAAGAGTACATTGCGCTCAGCATGGCAAACGGGACGGGATTTGACCAGGTGCTTGTGAATACTGCACTCAAGAAGGTGCCCAAATGCAATGTCAACTCCAAGATTGTTGGGCAAATCTTATTGAGCGGCGAAGACTCTTCAGGTGCGACCCAAATTCCATCGTCATCCAAAGCATCGGCAATGGCGCCCCCAAAGCCTCCTAGGAACATGATAGCAGCAACGTTGACTCCCTTTGTGGCAGCGCGGTCAAAGAAGCGTGATGAGATTGGGCCAGCCAAGCCTGCCCCAAGAATCGCTCCAAGGAGTGGGATGGCCCATCGAAATGATGCGTCCTTCCAATGGGAGACTGCGGTGGGCTGTGAGGATTCTTTTTTTTGCAGTTGATTGGACTCGATTGAAGGCTTCGAAGCGATACCGTTAGAGTTGAAAGTATCTAGTGGTCCTGTTGGACTTGATTTTTTTGCTTTGGGTAGAATCCATGAAGGTTTTGTGAAAGGGCTTTTCCCTGGCAACTCGAAAGCGCCAACCGCACGCAACTGTACTCCTCTGTTCATTGGTTGTGACTTGTGCTGTACACGAGGTCCTGGTCCGGTGGTGAAGGCATGTGATGTTGTAATAGCTGCTACTGCAGCAAGTGCCACGAGATGTTTTCTTCCTTCCCACATGCTGTTGTTTTTGTAAAATGCTGTAAATATGGAAGCGTTTGAGGTATTGCTTGATTTTAATTTTTGCAAAAACAAAAGATGTGAGGACGGGACATTTCCAAGAGTCACAAATGTGGAGATCGCGATGAGTGAATTTGACTATAAGTACGAGACAAATACATATTTATGGATGCTGATGGAAATGACAACAGAGCGTCCGAATGTCTCTTGGGCAACCATTTTCCAAGAACGACTTTTTATTGGAAATTATCATTGATGCTAACTACCGGTATATATGCCCATTTTCTGGAAAGTCAGCGCATGCACTGTACCACAATTGACGTATCCCACAGAAGATGCGTACATTACCTTAGTAAAAGGATTGTTACCACGACCTTAACGCGGTATTTAATGTTGTCTTGTTAGTCGTGTGTGCTGATACACGGCAACAATGACTGTCATTCTTGCAACCCAAGATTCCTGATGATCGACAAAAGAAGGTAATAGAAGGGAAGAAGGGGTTCACAACGGAAGTTGTACTCACAATACTCTGAATGACTCAGCGGAACTTTGGTTGCTTCCAACTTTCTACATAGTGGACAGCGCCCAAAACGATCGGACATCGGACATCCCATGGAGCATACGATGTCCTTCATCATTTTGAGATATAAGGAAGGGTCAGGCCGGTAAAAGAAACGCAAATAATCATCGAACTCTGTGGAATCTTCACTGTTTCTGCATGCTACCAGGTATCAGTAGTAAACTACAGAGGAGACGGCGACTTTACCAATTCATGACTCGCCAGCCGCCCAACAGCGACCTTACGGTGGTGAACAAAGCTCCTCTAGTATCGCACTTCTGGCCTTCCTGAATGAACCATATTCCGTTTCTAACCGGGAACCAGTCTTGGAAGGAAACCAAGCAATACACAGTATCTACCAGCCCAATGTTTTTTTCATTTTGGTCTGCCTGAATGACGTGTGCTCCGTTTCTTCAAACCTTCTTGCCAACGATAGTGCCGCGGCCGCAGAAGAAGCAAGAAGCAAGGCTGCTTTACGGACTGGCCTTCCTGGATGAACTATGTTCCGTTTCTAACCAGGATTCAGCGTGATATCTACCTGTTACTGGTATTAGGGTATTACCATTTTAGTCTGTCTGAATGAAGCGTGCTCCTTTTCTCACCCTGCCAAAAGTGCCTTCGATCTTGGATCCAAAATGTGATGAATGACCAAGATAAAATATGACGTCAGTCTGTCGATCAAGAGAGCGACAGTCCATCCATCTATCCGTCTACTCGAACTAGTCCAAATTCGGATCCAGAACACCGCACCAAAAGATCCAACAATTAAGGATCGTCATGTCATCGCCCTCATCGTCTTCGGCAACGGTACTTCTCTTGACGCCGTTACTACTACTTCTAATAATAATCTTTTATACAGTCCCTTGTCTATCATTTGCCATGTCTGACGTACCTGCTGGTGGTGCTGCTGATGAAAATACTCCCAACCTCAAGCCATGGTTGAACCGAGTAAGTCGTTCTTTATTATATTATGTCTGCTATCATCATATTAGAATACCGTATAATTTTTTCGGTTGGTCATATACCCCTAACCCTAACTGTTACGAAACTTATAGTGGGAAAACCGTCAAATTGGCTTTCACATGTCCGACGTCAATCCCATTTTGACGCAATTTGCCAAGGACCTATTACAGCATGATTTGCCAAACGAAGAGAAAGAAGGAGGAGGAGCTTCTTGTTCCACTTCCCGTGTCTTGGTTCCCTTGTGTGGAAAGACGGTCGACATGGCATATTTGGCCAAGATTTCGTCGGAGGTGTATGGGATTGAAGGCATCCAAACGGCGTTGGTGGAATTTGCACAAGAACATGCCCATCTCAAGATTGAAAACAAGGGCACCGTGGATGGATTTGAACGCTTCGAAGGCAACAAGATTACACTGTTAAAGGGAGACTATTTTCAATTGGGTGAAGTCCAAACCAAAGGTAAATTTGAAGCCATTTACGATCGGGCCTCTATGGTGGCTATTGAACCTGAAATGAGAAAGGATTACGTCCAAATCATTTCGAATCTAATCGCCAAAGGTGGTATTCTACTGTTGGTCGTCTTGGAGCGTGTGGGCCCCGAAGAGTTTGCCAAAAAGGGACCACCCTTCTCCATTCCAGAGAGCGCCGTTCAAGAATTGTACGGTGGTTTGGAATGGGTGGAATCCATCAAGAAAGTATCGGAAAAAGATTCATTCAAGGACAATCCAGCCCAACAACAACGATATGCCGGGTTGGACCAACTCTTGGAGACTGTGTACTTGATTCGAGCCAAAAAGTAATATGGTTGTAGTAACATTTTGTAAATACAAAAAATTGATAGAGAATACTAGTAGGGGACCTACTATACGTGTAATATTGAATAGGTAAACATACTGAGTAAATAGTAGGCAGCGCCGACGAAAAGTTGGTGAGCCTCTACTAGGGCCAGGAAGAGATGACGATCTGTGACCTGTGACATTATGGCCCCGTTCCACCCCCCTAGCTAAGGCAATGGTTGCTGAGCAGACAGCACGACCAAGGAGAATAATGCTCTGCTATTCTGTTGGCTTTCTTCTTGAATGAGCCATCTTCCGTTTCTAACCAGGAATCAGCTTGGAATGAAATCAAATACTGTAGTACGTACATAATGTCTAGCAGGGTACCTGGTACCGCATACAACATATGATGCTTTACTATTTTGGTCTGCCGGAGGGAAGTGTGCTCCATGTCTACGAGTACTGGTACTAATACCTTACAGTATTACCGGTAGTCCAGTTCCCTGCCCAATTTTTAGGTACTTTCAAAGTCCCGCTATTTTTCTCACCCGCTATTTTTTTGGTCGCGGGAATACAGTCCGCAATGACAATATGGCATGTGTTCGTTTGTTTTCAAATCCGTTCTCCTAATTGGAGGTCATAAGGCTCCGCGTATTCATTTGCTATTTAGACAATTGTAGATCCGTTTTCGCAGTCTAAAAGATCGACCGGCGGAACGGTCTTTTCCAACAGCAGTGTAATTAGAAGAACACATACGGCGATTCCGTTCAAAACTGCCGGCCAATACAATTTGACGAGTGGAAGCACTCTCTTCTCTAGCGTTTGGGTTTCCCGCCATTGAGCAATCCAGCCATTACCCAGGTCTACTCGTGTGAATTGACGGCGACCGACTGACTACTGTACTGTACCTACACTCTCCTTTGTTTGCCGGTACCACACCAAGAACCGCGTTTCAGTTTTCATACGATTGATATACCGGTAGCATTGCCCAAACACCAAACAATACATATAGTATAGCATCGCATAGCACAGTACTATTAATAGTATTCAACTCCAACCATGACGGCAGCTACAGGACCTTCATCTCCCGATCGCAATGGGAGCAACAACAATGACAACAACAATCCCAGTTCTCCCGTCAAAATCCAGGACGATGAAAAGACCATTGGGGAATCCGTCAATACGGGTGGTTCGGGGAGCAGTCAATTGTCGGATCCGCTCACCAAATCCAGAAATGAATTGGAAATGTTGCAGGAAGAGATTCGCTTCTCGGAAGAGCTTTTGAATGATGGTAAGGACAATAAGAAGACTGCTACTGCCACTGCCACTGCCAAGACGCCACCAGGATCTCCGGATCGAGCTTCCGCCACCATTGCAGAAGAAGCTTCCCCATCTAGTGCCACGCCTCCAAAAGAAAAAGAGGAGGCTGCTGCCCAAACTCCGGTGCGACATCACCGAGGTCCTCTTGCGATTGATCATGCGGGCAACATTCTAGAACAGGGCGAGGAGATTGAAGTTGAGCATGATTCGGACGCTCCTGCAAAGGATCCTCTTGTACCCCCTGCCGAAAAGGCTCCTTCTTCTCCTCCAACCCCCAAGGCAGCCAATTCTCCAGCTCGGAGCACTGCTAGTTCGGGAAGTGCTGTTTGGTTTTCGGGGATTGGAACCAATGACAACAAGAAGGAACAAGTTGAGGAACAAGAAATGTCCAAGGGAGAATCTACCAAAAACCCAGCGACTCTCAACTCGTTCGTGTCCACTCGCTCGGAATTTGACGATGAGCTCAATACCACCATGCCCGAAACGCCCACCAAGAGTGTAGATGGACGTAATACTCAAGAACGACCTGCCAAACTGACCAAGAAAATGAAATTGGATCCATCCGCTCCAGATCCTTTGGAACGCATGACCAACAACCACCTTTCGGCCCTCTTTGCTTGCTTGGTGATTGCCGTTTTGGGAGTTATCATGTTTTTGGTCTATGTCCTGACCCAACCCGAAATCATTCCACCCACCTCTGCTCCTACCTTGTCGTTTATGCCCTCGGACCTTCCGAGCAGTGCTCCTACCGATTGGGTGCCCTCGGCTACCCCCACTGCTACGCCAACGATTGAGACGATGAGTCCCAGTGACGTCCCATCGTCCAGCCCCAGTGAGTCGCCTTCGCGGGCACCCTCGGCATCCCCTTCCATGGCTCCCTCTACCATTCCCAGTAGCAATCCTACCGAACGGGACCCGGCCGAAGATCTTTCGTTCTTGATTGGGACCATTTCGCAAAACCTCAAGGATCGGATTCAAAATGACGTTGGCTCGAAACAACGAGAGGCCTTTGAATGGTTGATTCGGGATCCGGAATTTTATGCCTATGACGAACGCAAGCTCATTCAACGCTACGTCTTGGCCTTGTTCTCCTTGGAAATAAGGGTTCCCAGTCCTGGCCGTAAGCTTCGAGGCGGTGAGCGCAACCTCAATTGGAATGCATTGGAGACTTGGATGCAGTACACGGACGAGTGTACTTGGTTCACTTCCTATTACTTGGATCGTGTGGGATGCGATCGTACGGGTACTTGGAAACGTTTGGTGTTGTATAATCTGGATTTACAAGGTACCATTCCATCCGAACTAGCCTTGCTCACACGCATGGAAACTTTGATTTTGGCCAATCATACCATTGGGGGTACCATTCCTCCGGAGTTGTCCCGTCTTCCGTTGCTCGGTACGTTTTTCTTTCCTTTGGACTACTGAATTTTAGGGCTCTACGGATCATGATCGATTGTATCTCACATTTTACCCTTTCATTTCAACTTGATACAGAGCAAATTGACCTGTCTGGAAACCAAATAGTGGGAAGGATTCCTACTGAATTTGGTGACTTGGACCGCTTGCAAGAGCTCTATTTGCACCACAACCAAATTGGAAATATCATTCCTGCTGAATTTGGAAGGTTGACGGCTCTACGACAATTGGACGCGTCTGACAATGGAATTATTGGAAGACTTCCCTTTGCACTGGGCCAAATGACGGCACTGGAGGAGCTGAATTTGTCCAACAACCGCATTGGAAACTCTATTCCGACCGAAGTGGGTCAAATGCGGGCACTCCGGCGCCTAGACTTGTCCAGAAATGGATTACTCGGAAATATTCCGTTCCAGTTGGGTCTCTATAACCTCAGATACATTGATCTATCGAGCAACCAATTGGTTGGAACTCTTCCCTCTCGTTTGGGCGGGTTGCGCGATTTGCTCTATTTGGATGTCAGCAGAAATCCCTTGAGTGGCCCCTTTCCAGCGGAAGTCTGCAGCTTGATTCGGCCCTACTTTTGGAATGCTACTTCTGGTCAATCCGAGACCATTTCCATGTTCAAGGCCAGCTGTGCGACTATTGGATGTTCCTGCTGCACTGATTGCGTCTACTAATGGATGGATTGATTCAATCATTGCAACGCCTGACATTATGGGAAATACAAACAACTTGCAAAGTATACGGTTTATTTTGAAAGTTGCCACTGCAGGTGGATTCTTCATTACTTTTATAAACGCTCCCATGCACCTTTTATAGGTTTCATTGTAACGTATCATGCATGTTTGGACCCTCTCACTCGGCTTAGGATAGAAATACAGAACTAAGTATTATTATATATATATAAGTATGCATATTATAACATTATATTCGTCGTTTTGGTATCGCACTACTGTACTGTACGGCAATTCCAGAAATCAAAGACCGTCATGGAAAGGCTCTCGAGGAGTCTCTTGGGGCCTTGCTTGGTACGACGCATGTAATCCAGGTGATCGAACTTCAGGCGATCGTATCCATGTGATCGAACGGGTCGATGATCTGGAACTCTTTTCTATCTTCAACCTTCCATCAATGAGAGCAGTGCTGACGGCATCAGAAAAATGAGTTGCTTCTGCCCTTCTGTGGTGGCACAGGTGTATTGATTAATACAACAGTAATAGATCTCAAGATGGGATACAAGGCAAGAAAGAAACGTGATTATTGTCTTGGTTGAGCGTGTGTTTGTGTAACAGAGGAAGTTATGATTGTTATGAAACTTTTAACTTCTGTTTTAGTTGGGTGTTTGTGCAACAAATGGTTTGTTGTTTTTTCGGGGTGTTTTTTTGGGAGAAAGAAAGGAAAGCAGAGGCACCATCTCCATGGTGCGGCAGCTTTCCTGAAACGAGTGGATTTGACTCTTATCAAATCCTATAAAGCACACTTGTGTGTACGTGTGTGCAATTAGTTAAATTCACGCGCGCATTGGTTGCAACAAGGACATTGCAAGGAAGCACAATTTCCGCGAAACACCCGGAGGCCCTTTTGGCAAATCTCATTTGGTACTGGACCAGTAAAAGTATTGTTGCTGCCAACATCCAGGGTTGTCAATGCCGGGGCGGCGGCAAGCTCACTGGGAATAGTTCCCTCCATATTGTTGTAAGAAACGTTAAAAGTGCTGAGCCAACGCATGGATCCAAATTCCTTTGGAATGGTGCCCGTGATTTTATTGATCGGAAGGGCAATGGTCTCCAATCGGGACATCAAGCTGAGTTCCGAGGGAATCGTTCCCTCCAGATCCAAGTTGATGAGTACCAAACGCTTGAATTGATGCCTTGAGTTGCAGGCAACTCGGTTAAAGAAGTAAGAACTGAACCATAGGCACTCATCAGTGTATTGCATCCAGGATTCCAAGGCATCCCAGTTGAGACGGCGTCCTTCGCTGTTGTCATCAATGGGCGCTTCCGCCTCTTGAGCAGTGCTCGTGAAATTCCAAAAGAAATCGCGTCCATTCACAGGGGAACCGGTAGGCCATGGGGTGGGAGTTGGGTTTTGAGAGGGAGAAAGCGTGGTGGGAGCCACTGTGGGAGCAATGCTGGGGTATCCCGTGGGCGCATCGGTATTGGGAACAGTTTGTCTGAGTTCCAGCTTTACCAGCGACAAGACCCAACGCTGAATCTTGCGATCATCTGTGTAGTTGTGGTACATGGGATCCCGAATTAGCCACTGAAAGGCCCGGTTCTGAGTAGTACCCGGGGATTCCATTTTGATGGCTGTTTCAGGTGAAATGTCAGCCATGATCCTCATAAAGTTAAGATCGGCAGTCTCCATCGTAGGGTTGAAAGTAGGGATTTTGGAAGGCATGCCAGTTGGAGGTCGAGTGGGACGCTTGGTGGGCGGAGAGGTTGGTCCAGGAGTGGGACTTTTTGTTGGGGAGAAGGTAACGGTGGGTGATAGGGACATAGAAGGTGACGCCGTGCTTGGTTCCATGGAGGGTTCCATAGTGGCCAATGCTGATGGTCGCATGGTTGCCACAAAATCTCGAGCTCGATTGTTTTGTTCATTTTCCAAATCGCTCAGATACCACAAAAAGAAGGCCAAGGCACAGACGATAACCAGTAAAAAGAAGAAGAGAACCACAAAGTACACCAATCGAACCTTGACCGTGTTCTTGTCCGAGACAACCTTGAATCCATCACGATCATCTACGCTCTCGTTACTGGCAACCGATGAAAAACGCTCATATTCCGTCTTGCTGGGAGCCCGTTCGGGCAATGGTTCCTTGTGGTGGTCCACCACCTTGCGCTCGGGAGTGTGAAGCAAGCCACCAAACCATCCTTGGGTCTGATTCTCCATGACAAGAGACTCCTTCAACTCATCGTCACTAGATTCGGGTCCTGGGGGCGGCCGCCGGAACAGGCCAAATGGTGAGTTTGCATTATTACTGCTGCTCTTTACAATGCCAGGTGGAGACGACGGAGGTTTGGGCGATCTCGAGCCATTGGTTCCTGGTGGCTCCAAGGATGAACCCTGTTCAGGATCAATGCGAGTCCGCGGTGGGGTGGAACAGAGACTTGGCTGCACCGAAGCTGCACAATTGATTGAGTCTTGTCCGGCATCTGGAGCTGTTGTTGAAGTAAAGTAGAAACAAGGATAAGAAACGAAAAGTCTAAAAATATCGAAGGAGAAGAACCTTCAGCGGTCATAACAGCTTGTGACTTACCAGTATTTTCCGTGTCCCAGTTTTGACAGTTCTGTTCATCCGAAAAGTCTTCGTGAGATCTGGATGCTGCAGTATCCAACGTATTGTAACTATGTCCGGTGTCGTTGTTGCCCAAAGACTTTGGCATTGGTGACAGGGCTTCGCTTCCGGAGACAACAGATCCGGAGTCAAAGGCCAGCATGTTCTGCATCATTGCCAAGAATGAACTGCCCTCTTTCCTTCTCGGGGTACCAGTGCTGGTTGAAGTTCCCATGGTGACCAAGGATTCATTGTCATGATCTTCTTGCTGATTCCTAGAAGAAGAATCGTGTGAAACTGTTCCACTTTGGTTATTTTGTGTTCCGTTCACTGCTTCATTGTCCGTTGGCACAGAAGGGGCACTGGCTACTTCTAGATCATTATCGTCGTGACAACTCCCTTGGGCGCTGACTGAAGGTGGAGTTGCCATGGGATGCATGCTGAGTGATTACTTCCGAAAATGAATGCTGGGCATTTGAAACCGTGATGCGGTTTCAGATTGCTGGTCGTCAAGGAATTTTCTTCAAGCATGCCATCGGAACACGTGCTCGTCGTCAATATCGGCGGAGATCTAACCCCCCGTTTTGACGAGCAACCAATCACAGCGGCGAAATCAAATTTTAAGTCGAGCAGTTCGACCAAAAGCTGCTAAATACCATCCTAACAAAAAATTTACTTAGATCCCAACGGAGATCAAATTTCGATGTACAGTGTGACTCCCACGAGCGGAGCTGGCCAGTCACACACCGGCATCGCATGCTTTGAGTCAAGCGGAGCACAAATGCTGCATACACAGAATGTCCACGATTTACAACGGTCACGTTTTCGGCCCCGAGTTGACGATTTGAATAATGCTGGATGACACACCCCTTCGACACGACTGATTCAAATGTCATCGTCTAATTGTTGGATGTGTTGGCAACCTGAAGAACGGTCACATCTCCAGCACGATTGGTTTCAAAAGACACCAAATGTTTCCATTAGGATTACTGAACTGTTGCCTTCCAATTTGACAAGATCGATGAAACGCTTACATTACCAAATCTTACATTACTTGGATCTAGTCCCAGGTCGATTGAACGCTTGCTTAGGGTTCTCAAGAACACATACATACACACACATACACACAACTGCAAGAGAACGCGCATGATTCCTTCTCCTCTCGATGACGCAATCAATCAGCATGGGTTCTCATCATCCAAGCAAGGCAAGCGGTGGTGTCAAAGTGCGATGATGATCTATCATGAACCTCTCTTTAGTCCACTCGATTTGATTGAATCAATCGATTGATTTTTATCAAGTCAACGAACAGTACTTGAAACCGCTTATCAAGGAAACGAACGACATAGCTACAAATTGATTCCTTTCTTTTCATCCAATGATTAGAGTCTTCTAAAGACGAAAGAATCATGTTCTCCCTCGTTTTCTCGTTTATCACTGATTTTGACAGAATTCCATGCATAACATTGCCATCTTTTTCGATTGCACAGCATTATAACTACCGTAGAACAATACACCAGAAACTGCAATATGACGAGGATTAAAGCAAACTATCAATATATGCTGCACTGCAAAGAGTATTTCGTATAATACAAAGCATCCATCTAATCATTCTAGTAGGTAGGCTGGTGGTATCTGGAGTGCTGATTACTCTCCAATCAGGATGATGACAATAGTGAGGGAACAGGCGGCTCTGGTTTCCCGACGATCCAATTCTGAGACACGGTCCATGATGAGTCCCCACCAAAGACTTGACCTGCCTTTAATTTGTCGAGCTTGTATTTTTCGTGTTCGCTCCTCCCGCCACCACACTGAAAGTGAGTGAATCGCCAATTGCAAATGACCTTGCTCATTCCATCGTCTCCCTCCCATCGTTCCACTTTTGGTGAAATCTCATTGCTAGTAACATTGACCATTGTAGCATTGATGGACTCCATGGCATTTTCCACCAAAACGGGACCAATGGCAGCGTCAATGGCAGCATATTCCAGTTGATTTTGACCTAAAGGACGGGCCGACCAGTTGGAGACTTGGCATTCCTTACTTATGCTTTTTTGGAGATAGTGTGCCGTCAGCTTGGCCAAGGACATGGTAATGGCCCGAGACTTTTTCTGTTTTTTGATTTGCAAGGTGCGCTTGACAAAGCTATCCACTTCCAGTACAGAGGGTACCTCTTGAAAACAGGGAAGGTGTGGGTAACTGGCGGCAACACGCATCAAGTCCGAAGATGCTTGGTAGCCAACTTTGATAATCTTTTTGGATCGAAAGAGTTTCAACAAGGCTTGGGAAACATAGGATTCCATCTCGTTCATGGATTCGTCTGGTGGCAACAAGGGTCGTAACATAGTTTGCAGATCGAATAGATACACCTTTTGTAATGTATGCATGCTAATTTGTAGCAGTAGAACAGGTTGCTTCTCTCCGCGAGCTGACAATTGATTGGGCTGCCACTCGCAGTCAATGCCCACCAGGTGGCTTGCGGGAAAAGAGGACCTGTGGTCGTCCGAAGAAGGTTCAGCAGGTGACGAGATCGACCCAGCTGTCGCTGTGACAAAGGACTGTATCGATTCTGTCGAGTTTACGAATTCAATCCTGTTTGATGCTCCAAAGATATCTTCCATAGTGATCGGTGCAAACTGGGGAGTCGTCCATTCAGACTTTGGCTTGTGCTTGAATGGCATCTGCGCCGTGTCCGTTCTAAGCTGGGCTGGGACGTCATCATTCCCGTCGGATGATTGATCCAAAGTGAGAATGCGAAACTCGCGGACTTCCAATTCGAGACATCGGTTTTCGACCCATTTGCAAAGCGACTCTCTGTCAATGACTCGGGTTTGTGCTATCACCTCCACAACTTGGCCAGATTCGAGGCATTCCAAAATGGCGTCCCATTGACTCTTTCCCAGCCTTTGAAACAGGGCCCTTCCGAAAATCAGCTTGACGCTAAGCCTTTTGCCGTCCGAACTTGATTGCCAAGGGAGCGAGTCAACATAAGCTTTTCTATCAACCCCTAGTGGTAACAAGTGGGTAGTGACCAGTTTCTTTGTCTTCTTCTCAAGTGATCCTAGCGATCCAGTGACCTTGACAGCTGTGGGAAGTAGTGGATTCGATAAACTTCGTTCCTTGACCAGTAGTTTGGCAATGTTGATAGGAGGAATGTCGCCTGGGAAAAAGCCTGGAAGAAGCGGTTTGGCGATTTCTGATGGGTTTGGTGTTAATGAGGTTGGTGTGCCTGCTGTGCGAGCTTCCTTCTGTATTAATTTTTCATTCGAGTCATGGCCTTGTTGAATGCCACAAATGTCGGCAACGTGTACATTTGGAAGCGATAAAAGGGCGTCACACAGCACTAGACATTGCCAATACGGATGCCCAGCGCTTCCAACGATCATTCCATCGGATGATTTGCACTGATCGACAAGGGATTCGTCAATAGTAACAGTAGCATTGGACTTTGGAAGATGGCCGAATGGCGGAACGGCCGTAGGTGGAAACCCAAGTAAAGAGTGTATTTCTTCGGTGGTAGCCGAGGCAACTGTGTCTTTTAAAGTTGCTTGTAACTTCGTTGTGTCCACAGTATCAGAGTTGCGTGTCAGGGTAATGTACACTGCAGATTTGCCGGATCATTGGAAGATTTGCGCGATATAATTCGTAAAGAATCGGGATTCTTTTCTTGGCACGCATTGCAAACTGAAAGAAAGTGTTCTATCGCTGATGGGTTGGCGGCACCAGACAAGTAGATAACACCACGGGATGCATCAATAGTTGAATGGCGAAACCTTAGATGCGTTGATCGAATGAAGAAAGAAAGAGACAAACTGAAACCCCAACTCAAGCACAGTAATGTTATAGCCGACGTAATTGCCATTGAACTTGCATTGAGCTATTGGCGGTTTGGTGGTGGTGAAGGTGATTGACAACTTTTTATTGTTTTATCAATTTGTATTGTGTATTTTCAGCACATTACGGCAGGAGCAGAGATGGTCTAGTTGGTTATGACGCGGCTTTAACACAGCTGAGGTCCCGGGTTCGATTCCCGGTCTTTGTACGACTCTCCATTCCTTTTTGCATAATCGAAGTATCACTTTATATTTCATCGAACTATCGCCCCATCTCTTCCTACCGTATTCATTTTAAAAAACACTGAAAGCTATCTATTATTAAGTTGATTCAAGATCAACCATGGATATCGATGCACCAACAACCACACGACTTCAAGTCGCCCAAAACGACATGCTATGGACAATGGTGTGTCATTCTTCGTCTTTGCCGTTGCTTCCACATCAGCACCACGGTCTAGTAGTAGACCGGCGACTCTGAAATCGCCACTTCCGCACACATAGTGCAAAGCTGTGAATCCAGCTCTTTCATCTCGTGCATTAATTTGAGCGCCTCGATCCAGAAGTAGTTGTACACTATCAACGAAGCGACCAGGTTTACATGTATTGGATGCCAGGTGCAACGGTGTATAACCATTCACATCGCACTTGGCTTCCACATTGGCACCTCGATCCAACAAAAGCTTAACCAGATCGATTGCACCAGCAACCGCGGCGTAGTGCAATAGCGTGCTCCCATCGTTACTCTTTGTGTTAACGTCGGCACCTCGATCCAGAAACATACAGGCCACTTCAACTCGCCTATTCGCGAATGCCGTATGGAAGGGTGTAAATCCTTCGTAATCCTCTTTTTCTGTGCAGGCGCTCTCTTGCAACAGCATTCGTACCACATTCAAGTGGCCATGGCAGCATGCCAAGTGCAATGGTGTCCGACCTTTGTTATCAGTTTCGTTTAGATCACGAACTCCTCGACTCCAAATCATAATAGCTATTTCCAAATGACCATGTTCGCATGCCAAATGAAACGGTGTTTTTCCCTCAGTATTTTTGGATTCAAAATCGGCATGATCATCGCACAACCAAAAGAGAACAAGTATCACATCTCCATTGACACATGCTTCGTGCAAATGTGTCCTCGAGGCTTCGAAACATTCATCATCGCACATGATTGAGAGTTAGAGTAAGTTTCGTTTTTTGTGAAAGTCTTGTGTTGTCTTGATTGTGGAAGGAGTCGAGAGTGAGCAAACCTGCGTTCTCATAAAATTCAGAATTCAAATTCAAAATCCAGCAGCAGTCCTGTGAACTCCGCCGCCTCCTTTAGTTTGATGTGAAGTTTTCGTGGGAACGAGGAACCCGAGAGACTACTATGCTGATTGATTAGTGTCACTCTGGCTTTGGCAATGCATTGCCTCCTCCATTTTCTTCTGCCGATTGTTTTAGAGGAATCGATGGAAGAGGTTGAGAACGTCGAGAACGTTGAATGGTGATCCATGGACAAATCTGAAATCAATCAACGAAAAAGTGACGTTGATTTTAAGTCATTTTAGTCGATTTGTAATCATTGAACCTTTTCTATTTATCGGTACAGTGCTATACAGTATGGTACAGGTACTACCCAGAGCTCTGCTACTCGTATACTCAGTTCTGTTTTTACTGTAGCATACCAGCATTGCATCGATTGTTCATAAAAATAATAGGCTCTATCGATGGCAAATGTACCATTTAACTGCATTCGGTTTATGAATTAAGAGTGGCGTCATGTCTTTTGTCTCTTTCTCGCAGACTCGCCGGATTCTGTCGTATCATTCATCCTTTCCTGGTTCTGATGTAGCACTGTACTCGCGCCATCCAAAATCAGACACGGGTTTCGGTGTATCAGCAACCAGACGATCTCCAGATGGTTGTTACGACATGCAATGCTCAGTGGCTTGGCACTTGCCGCGCCCACATTGGCGCCTCTTTCCAGCAGCAGACGAGCGAGCTCAAAATGCCCCGAAAGGCATGCAGTATCTAGTGGGGACACCAATCCATTAATATTTTGTGCGTTCACATCAGCGCCTCTATCAAGTAGCAATCGAGGAACTCCAATACGACCACTGCCGCACGCAAGAAAAAGTAATGTGCATTTCTTCTCAATCCTTGCGTTCACATCAACACCCCAATCCAACAGTGCACGAGTAACTTCAACACTTTCGAGTGCTTCACTAATTGGTGTAAATCCATCATCGTTCTGTGCGAATACATCTCCACCTCTGTCCAATAGCAGTCGAGCTATCTCCGAATGACCAGAGTGGCACGCAAAGTGTAATGGCGTCCAGCCCGAGCTATCCTTTTGGGCAACGTCGCCACCCAAGTCCAAAATCAGTTGGGCTATCTCGATGTGCCCACTTTGGCATGCGACATGTAATGGTGCCTTACCAGAGTCAGTAGTGTCGGCCATATTACCACCATGATCCAAAAGCAATTGGGCTAGCTGCAAGAAACCACGACTACATGCCACAAGTAAAGGTGTAAAGCCTTGGGTGTACTTTTCGTTGACATCAGCACCATGTTCCAACACCAATTCAGCTACTGCATGATGTCCGTATTGACATGCTACGCACAAAGGCGTTTCGCCATCATCGTCTTTTGCTTGCACATCGGCACCTTGATCTAGAGTCATTCGTGCCATTGCCAAGTTGCCGAGTCCACAAGCTACGTGCAAAGGTGCCTCAAGATATTGATGCACCTATTCGATTCTCGAATCCGCAATGTCAACAACATATTCGAGTACAAATGAAAAAGAACCGCCTTGTTGTCCAGAGTGGTGCATTGGCAAGGCATTATGTCCATCTTCTTCTTCATTTGGTGGGATGCTCATTCGTAGCGTCATCTTGGCTGATAAAAATGCTGGCCAAAGATCCAGCTTGGGTTTTGAATGTGCTTCGTACTGGAAATATGACAACGATTGTTGTGAAAAATTGGGGCTTTCGTGAACCTGAGAAATCATTTTCATTTTCATTTGCTTCCCACTCACTGGAATTCAAATTCAAAATGGTTGCGCATAAAAATCTCTTTTCTTGAGATAAAAGAAATTGAGGTCCGCGATTCGTTTTAGTCGACTTTAGTTTCTATCCCAAAGCCAACAACGAGCCAATCTTGATCCTTTAGAAAAGCCATGACGTGTGGTAGAATCACTTGGACACCACATTGAATGCGACAACCTTGTCGATCCACGACTTCTCCTTGTCGTCTTTGCTCATCCATTGTGCTTTCCCAAATGGCCAACTCCAATAACGAATAGATTTCCAATTGCCAGTAGTGTGAAAGCTTTTCATAGGCTGTATGAATCCGATCAGCCGTCAAGGTGTTGGCCTCATTATTCGTTTGGAAAAAGTCGACGCGATTCCAAATGTCTCGTCTCCATCTATCCAGCCCTAAGGATTGCGTCGGATGGAGAAGGGTTACCTCGATCATGTGCTCCATCAGTTCCCTTGCCCCCGATGTCTTGTTGGTGTCCAACTCCAAAAACAAGTAATCGTAGGGCGATTGGTTCCATCTATCCTTTGTGCAGGCCAACTGGGTGCGGTTAGGAAGCTGTTGTAACAAATCTTTCAACAGTTGCACGTTGGGCACCGTCGACAGCGACAACATGTGAAGTGGCGTCATACCAAAGCAATCCAAACTAGCAGTTTCAGTAGACCACTGCATATCGTCAAGTTCCATTGCAGTCGCGTTCACTTGTGGAAAGGCTTGTTCATAACATATTCGATGCAAGGGGCAGTCGTCAAATCGATGTCTCAATGCTTCGTGCAATTCATCGGTATAGGGAAAGCGTTGTTCCAACTTTAGACAATTCAAAAAGGCATTCGCTTCCACTACTTCTACCGTAGAAGGCACCGCAACATTTCTCAAGGAAGTACAATGCTCAAAAACTTTTTCGCCAATCACTAACAAACCTTCCGTCAACTCGACCGACACCAAATTTCGACAATTGACAAAGATCCGAAAGCCCAATTCTTCCACTGTCGACGGGATCTGGATGAGCTTCAGGCTCGTACAATCGGCAAAGGTTCGTTCCCCTATCCATTTGAGGCCGTGGGGTAACTTGACTTCCACTAGACTCTTGCCATTGGCAAAGGCATCGTCTCGAATTTCAATAACGGTGGTTGGCAAATGGAGGCGTGACAATAGTCGACAGTTGGAAAAGGCGTCATACCCAATCGTTAGCAAGTTGCTATTCTGCTCGCTGCTGCTGCTGCCAAAGATGACTTCCAAAAGTTTGCGCTTGCGGGAAAAGGCTTCCTTGTCAACAAACGTGACCGAGGAATCAATAATGGCATGAGTGACGTGTTTTGGAACTTGTGCCTTCAAAGTATCTGGCAAATACCGAAAACGGACTGCCTGTGGCTGTTGTGAGGACATGCTGTCGAAGTGTGTTTTATAGTTTGGTCATTGGTGCATTTGAAAGACAGTTATTTATATAATGCTGTATTCAAGTGTTGCCAAGCGCAGCGGGATACTGATATGGACGGTGCGATGAAGCACACGTGCTTCATCACAGCTGAGGCGGTGCTTCATCAGCCGCTGAAGATGAGATCATCGCCTTCGTTCTTGGACGCGTGTTTATTGCGCGTGACGCATGCCATCAGGATGAATTTCTACGACAGCTTTGGTACTTTTCCACGAGAGAGGCGTCTGGGCCACAGGAATGGTGATTGGGCTTATCAAGTCAAAATCTTTGAAATCTTTTGACAGATGGATTCTTTGATCAGGCAAGACGGTAGACGGACTGGCACGAGAAGATATCTGTCTTCACGCCAACAGTCATGTTGTCAGTCGCTTAAGCGAAGTAACGGTAATTATTGGACGAAATTTCGGGGACGATCGGCATGGCAAACGAAGGCGTGGCAGAAACATTCTTTCTGCCAAGTGCAAGATGAGACGATGAAGAGCTAAGGAACCATGATCTTCTGAAGCAATTCAGAATGATTATATCTTTTTTCTCTCTTTCATCTACTCATTACAAGAACCACCGGCCCGACTTCCGAAGTCGCCGCCGCCCCCACAACAACATTTACCGCAGGATGAATCTCCGAATCCGATTCGAGCCATCATTCAACCAGCGGCCCCAAACAACCTTTTCTCGCGTACCCGAGAACCGTCACCATGTTGACAACCGCTCCCCGGGAGCCTACTCTAAAAATCGCACACTTGCGTCAGCTCATTACACGCTGTATTCATTGCCCACCGGTGGCTAACCCTCAAATTCCTGATATTTGAACAGACACCCGGTGTCAAGTGGTCTAGCCCCATGCTACCACTCATTTTCATTTGCGCCTGTGCATTTTGTTGACCGTCAACACATCCATATCTCTCCGAGAGATCTCCTCAATCAGCAACCTGCGACAGCTGATCCCTTGCCCACCGGTGGCAATCCGTCGGAGCTTGACATCAGTCAGCAACCATCCGAACCATCGAGTCCAGCACCTTTCCTTCGCCCGCATCCGCATCGGCGCCGGACCAATTCTGCCTACTCCGACCTGTGTCCCCCAGTACCACCTCGCTACGTGCATCCCAGAGTGATTCCCATAGCCAACGGCTCGCCAACCAAGATTGGCAACGAATCTTCGGTCACTCCGACCGCACCATCTTTCCGTTTGCAACGCCCTGATGGCCCGACCAAAGGTCTCCAACTGCCTCCCTCTACCGTTGAGGGCCCATACAATCCGATTTATCGCAGTATTTATCGCTAATTTATACAAATCCAACCCACTATCACTCCCTATTTCGTTCCCACCAACCCCCCACAATCTCGAAACTGCTGTCCCTTTCGCCCGATGCAGACTTTCCCCCCTCGCACCCTAGATGCAATCCTCCAAGTAGGTCGCTCTGCTTTGACTAGCGTCAAAGACCTTCCCTTGGACCCGATTAAGGAGAAACTCCTGCTATCCAACTATTTCCACACTCATAACGCCAGCGCTTGCAAAAACATTCTACTATCCCAAGCCCACGGATTTGCATACTTTGACGGCGCTGATGGGACTCTCCGACAAGTGATCTGCCCTAAACAGGTCGGTCCAAACTTGTACTGGGCATCCGCGAATGACCGTTACGAGTCCCCCACCCCAGTTGCTTTCTCCTTGGATGCCCTTGGTAGCAGTGTCATCTCCATCGCCCGCGATGAACTGGCTCGTGAATGCAAGGCCCGCCACATCCAAGACACCCAATACTCTCCCCATACCGCATTGGCCCCCGACAGCGCCAATCCCCCAGAGGATATCTATTGGCCTAGTGGCGATGGGGTGTTCACTGAAGTTAAAAAGTTCTTCCCAATCTATCCTGGTGCAACCATCCCTACCAATCTCAAGCTATCCTCCGCTCCACCAGCCGACTTGGACACCTTCCACCCCCAGTTCCAGCTCTGGTACGAGGCAATGAAGTACCTTCACGACCACAACGAGTCTCAGAGCATCCATTCCCACGACCATATCTTCAGTGACGACACCATCCCAACGGATCGGTTTCCCTCAAGTGATCTTGCTACTCATCTGACCTATTCTACATCAGACGTCAGTGCATTTGCCGCGGAGGCCGACACATACAAGAATCTATTCGAAGAATTCAAACGGCATTCGGCCCTTTCTACTTTAGCATCTACTACCCATGTTGCTACCCACGAAGTTCCTGCGGCCCCCCTCCCAGCAGGAGCCCCATTCGACAGTGAACTCTTCGCCCAGATCATGGCCAACGCTCTCAAAGGCGTCAACGCCAGCACAAAAGAAAAAGATCTTGCCCGCACTTCTGCCAGCGCCAAGGATTCGTACCGTTTACTCTTTGGCCGCGTAAAAAGCGTAGTTCAACTCGACGGTTCAACAGTCAAAGAACTCCACCCGTCCGTCCTTTCCGATGACTTCGAAACTTTCTTGGAAATCGGTTCGATCAAAGAAGCCCTCCGGCACCTCCACGATACATTTGCCCATATCACCGACACCCTCACCACTCGCAATAACTACGACCGCAACGTTGACTTCGACATTGCCCTCTTCCAGCACGCAACAGTCACTGCTCTGAAAACATGCAGCTTTGGCTTTAAGCCACTCACAATGCACCCTCACGAAGCTACTTCCCTTCTTAGCCTCCTTGCCTGGCTCCCTCCCAACAAGCATGACGTCAAATACACAACTTTCCTAGCGGAAGGCCGCGACATCATCCGGCAGGAAGCCATGGAAGAAGACAAGTCCAAACAAGCAGCAAAGAAGACCGACATCTTTGTCCACGGCGATATCAGCTCTGTGGAAGCTCTGATCAAGATGTTAGCGAACTTCTTTGCTTTTGCAAAATACTGTGTCAAAGACTTTACCTTCGACGACCCCCCATTGATTGTCACCCTCTTGGAAGATTTTATGGATGCCCTCCACACTCCCACTGCCAAAGATTGGATCCGTTGGAACGATAAGGTCCCCCACCTACCCCTCTGTCTTCTCCTTGAAATGAACCAGATCTTGCAGATTGTTGTGGGGGTCTCCAAGAACAAAACAACCCTGAGCAAACTCCGCAACGGCCAGCCTATCACCATCGACACTTTCGTGAATGCCTTCAATGGTGTCGAATCCGCCATCGGCCACCTCAATATGTCTATCACTATGGGCAACCTTGGCCCATACGCTACTTGCCCCAACTTGCATACGATCTTGCATGGAAAACCGAACCCCGCTCCCAAACGTGAGGGCCCAACCACCCGTGAACGTCCAGACCCAACCAAACGTGCCAGACCCCAACCCCTTGGATCACATCCAGGATACTTGACCTACGATGGCCCGGGCAGGCTCCCAATTGCCCCTTTCAAATGTAAACATCCAATTACTGGGAAACAGGCAGCCTTCTGTTCCCATTTCCTATTTGCCAACTACCATTGCAACCGCCCCCGCTGCCACAACATCCATTACACCAAACAATTTGCGGCAACCATGAGCCCCACCGAAACCCAATCCTTTGATAAATTCATTGAAAAAACCCCTGGGGTCACCCGTACCGCCCCAAAACCTCATGGTTAGTTCTCCAACTCAAACTACTTAAACAGCACGTCAACCCGTCACCGACTTACCTTACCATTTCGTTCCACTGCATTTCATCCACGTTTTGTCCAAAGTTCCTCAATGCTCTACGTGCATCGTCCGCACTCCCAGTAGCATGATCCGCAACCCGATCAACAACTCTCTTTCGCCACCCCACCCATCCAGAACAACTTCAACTTCCACCCAACCGACAGGAACTCTTTCCAATGCCCCTTCCCATACCCCTTCCAGTTCTCCTCCTTCCGCTTCCTCTCCAGACTCCCCGTATCCACGGTACACTGACGCAGAACAAGAAAAATTCGGCGAAAGACTTGAAGTTGCGATCCAAGGTCGTTCCTCTATCCCTTCAACGACCAAACGCGACCGTGAAGCTTGGGCAACAACAAAACTCCCGTCCCCTGTGTTCCTCGCCGTCAATTCTCCCCATGGTAAGGACAGTGTTGACCGGTGGTTCAGTACCCAGCACAAATTCGAACATACCTGGATATTTCTGCTGAAGAGCCGCTACTTGAGCCCAACCGACATGGCAACCCTCTTCCAAGTGTGCCCATCCATCCATCTCCTCTCCCTTCTCCTCGACGAACACCGATTTGTGGACTTCCGACCCCTCCGACAACCCATACCAACTCACCTGCCGCCTGATGTCGCCATGCATCGATGGAGCCGCATGTTTACTGCATGTCTCCTCCACTACGACCTCAGTATCCCTACTGCAGTCCGCTTCGTTGGGAACATCCATACCGGCGCCCATCGAGATTGGCCAACTCTCGAACCTATCCTCCGCGAAGCAAAAGTTGACCCTCTTCTCATCACACAACTGAAACGCATATTCCTCGACGGCGCCCCGAACTACGTGACCGCCGAATCCTCAGATGACAACCTCCGAACCTTCATCGCCTATGGTAACCACAAAACAGTTTATGATGATGTGAAAAAAACCAAAAGTGCTGTCGAAAAGGACGTGCTCCGCAATTACCTCCTGGCAGCCAACCCCGCCCTCCTTCCGTATATCCGCGATGCCCATACTACTCCACTCGGGTTGGTTGACGCGTCCCATGAATACAGAAAACCCCGAATCATTTTCGATGCGACCCATCATCCTTCCCTGGCAGCTATGGCAGTCAACGATTTTACCTCCAAAGACACAGAACCCGACATCTGCTTCCCGCGGTCATTCCCCAACTTCTTGATCTGGATCTACAACCTCCGTATCACCTACCCCAACGAGGAAATATACATCTGTGACGATGATGTTTCCGGCGCCTTCCGCCATGTCAAATGGAACCCCAATGTGGTTGGAATGCATATGTTTATGCTCTTTGGTTTCCTTTTCTTTTGCACTGGTCTTTCCTTTGGCGACAACACCAGCCCTGCCCAATGGGAAGTCGTTGCCTTGGTCCGCCAACAACTTGCCCAATCCCTTTGGTACGCAGCAGCTACAACCATCCCCAGGGTGGCAAAATACCTTCCGACATTATCACTTGCCCCTCTTCCAACACCATCAGACATTGCCGCTTTCACCCCCGCCGAACCTGACTCGAAGAATCCCGGGGTTCTACAACCTGACGGTACCCGCAAGTCTCCTACTTTCGACCACCACGTCGACGATTGCCTCTATGCTGATGTTGCGCTCTTCTTGCGCCAAACAATATCAGCCAGTGTCCTTGCTTTGTACATCCTCCTGGGATACCCAAACACCTCTAATGGAATACGCGATTGCATCTCTTGGGAAAAATTTGCCAACACTTTCTCCCATGAACGCAAAACCATCGGATGGGTAGTGAACTCAAGACAATTGACAGTGAGCTTGCCTCCCATCAAACGGGACCGCCTTCTCAAACTCCTTTCAGAAACGCTCGCGAATCCAAAACTCTCCCTTCGCGATATCGCGATTCTTCTTGGGCACGTTTCAACTGCAACCACAGTCTGTCGCTGGATGCGTTGTTCGTATTTCAACTTGCAACGTGTCCTCAGTCAATTTCTCCGCTCCCGCCACCAATCCATCAAACATTACATGAAGCGCAATGACAAAGTCCAAATAATTTCCGACCAACTTCCTCCAGCCCTCAGCTACCGCCTCGCTTCCCTCATCGGAAAAGAAGCAGCAACATTTCTTTGGAACGCCAACAAGCGATTCCATCTCGATGCCTCTGTCACCCGCGAATTACGAGCGATCCAACACAGCCTCAAAACTGAAACATGGAAAATCTACATTCCCCAAATGATCCCTCGCGACCCGCATTTCACTTCCTTTGGTGATGCTAGCTTTATTGGAGGAGGAGCCTATTCGGAGGAACTTCTCTTCTGGTTCCGCATTGTTTGGAGCCCCGATATTGTTGCTGGTACCAAATTAAAATCCAGCAACCCGAACTATGTCCACATCAACAGCCTTGAGTTCTTGGTTGCTTTCCTCCAAGAGGTTGCAACGGTTGTCCGCCTTGAAGGCACTTCCCACGCCCATGCAGGCCTGGTCCACCAATTTCCCAATGGATTTCCACACTTTCCAGTTCTACTCAATCGAACCGACAACACCCCTACTGAGAAATGGATGAATGACGCCCGGACCAACAGTCCCTTCGCACGCCTTTTGGTCGACTTGCACGGTCAACTGCTCAAGCGCTCCCCTCTGACTTCACTATCCGACCATGTACCCGGTGAAGACAACTTTGCTGCTGATTTTATTTCACGCCCCGACACAAAACTCTCTCACCATCACTTACTTTCACAGACATTTCACACTTTACCTTGGATGAGAAACTTCGATTATTTCCAGCCAAGTCCCGAACTCTGCTCCGTCCTGCGCTCCTGTCTATTCTCCAATCCAAAGCAGGCGCCGCCGATGATCCCCGCAAATTTGGGACACTTCGTTCCCGCCGACTCCATTTCCTCAAGTTTTGCTATGATATGAATCTTCGCGACGACTACCTGATGAATGGCCCCGATTTCCCCCACGAACGCCGTGTCGCTACCTTTGCCCTTTATACAGTGGCTCTCGCCACCGGCCGCACCCTCCAAGGCCAATACATCAAATCTGCAACTATCAAACAATACCTCCATGCAGCTGCCTCCTTTATCTGCCTTTTCACTGGTCGTGATCCCCGCTACAACAACCCAAGCGATACCAAAATGTCCCCAGATATCCACGCCACCCTTGCTGAAGTCGAACGCCACGAAAAGGTCCCAAACAAACTCGAGCCTTACACCCTCGACATGCAACAACACCTCGAGCAACACAACCTTGACACCAAAGCCCACCACGACGGCATTTGGAAAACCTGCGAAGATTGGAACAGTATCGGCCTTCTCGATGGCCACCGTTTATCTGAGTACGCCCAAACCTCCACTAACAAGAATATCGGTGACCAAGCTACATTCGACGGCATTTCCATTGCATTCTGTGTTGAAGATGTCACTTGCTTTGACAAATTCAAACGTAAAGTATCCATTGAAGAATTCCTTCAGAATCCGGACCGTGTTTGGCGCATCAAAATGCGTTTTTCCCACCAGAAGAATGGCAACCATGGCGAAGAAAAACTTTTCATCCGCAGCGAAAAGTCTCCACTCCGTTGTTATATCCGCCGGATGCACTCCATCCTTTCCCGCTTTGACCGTTTGATTGGTATCAAAACTACCAATGTCCCACTTGCAGTTTACCAAGATGGCGCCCGCGTCCTCTTCCTCCATGATGCCGAAATCACCCGCGTCATGCGCCACGTCGCTTGTTCGCTCTACAACCTAGACCCGCAACAAGACAAGATAAAGTATTCTTCCCACTCCATCCGAGTTGGAGCTTGCGTCCTCCTCCACACATCAGGAGCGACAACTGACCAGATCAAATTCCTCCTCCGATGGAAATCCGACGCTTTCATGGCATACCTGCGCAACGTCGCCCACCTCTGCATGCAACAAAATGATGCAATCACCATGATTGATGCAACCACATTTCTTATATAACTCAACTTGCTACCTTTATGCAACATTACCTCTCTATTCCTCTAGTCTGATGCTCTGACCATCGACAACTTTTCCTTCTCCCTCCTTCTTTTTTTCTTTTTCCCACTCCATGCACTCGCCTGTGTATTGGCCCTTTCTTCCGTTTCCTCCGGAAGCGATTGCATACCATTCCTTGGCCTGATTTATCTCTTCTGCACCAAATGCTCGGTACCATTACGGTCCCAAATTTGTGTCACGACTGAGTCCATTGAGTCGAATCTTCGATTCCCGTTTCAAATCCGGTCCCTAATTCTAGTTACCAAGCTTACGATGCCAAACCCACACCTCTTACTTACGTACCGTATGGAGGACTGGCATAATCCCGTTTGGTACAATTCGTAGTATGCAATCATCCTAGGCCAATCACGCTAAACATCGAGTCATGAAGTGGAGGCGGCGCCTGGTAATCCGTAGGATTATGATCAGGCAAGACGGTAGACGGACTGGCACGAGAAGATATCTGTCTTCACGCCAACAGTCATGTTGTCAGTCGCTTAAGCGAAGTAACGGTAATTATTGGACGAAATTTCGGGGACGATCGGCATGGCAAACGAAGGCGTGGCAGAAACATTCTTTCTGCCAAGTGCAAGATGAGACGATGAAGAGCTAAGGAACCATGATCTTCTGAAGCAATTCAGAATGATTATATCTTTTTTTCCCACCATCCCACCCGGTTCCTGATTTATCTCTTCTGCACCAAATGCTAGGTACCATTACGGTCCCAAATTTGTGTCACGACTGAGTCCATTGAGTCGAATCTTCGATTCCCGTTTCAAATCCGGTCCCTAATTCTAGTTACCAAGCTTACGATGCCAAACCCACACCTCTTACTTACGTACCGTATGGAGGACTGGCATAATCCCGTTTGGTACAATTCGTAGTATGCAATCATCCTAGGCCAATCACGCTAAACATCGAGTCATGAAGTGGAGGCGGCGCCTGGTAATCCGTAGGATTAGTCAAGTTCCATAAAAACCGAAAACAACGACTGGTTTGCAAAACGCCTCTTTTAAATTGGAATCAGAATGGCTTACAACGTATCTGAAGAAGGCGCATATGCGGTCCTCTTCACCGTTCTTTGTTTGTTTGCGCTAATTGCCTTTGCCTCGGCTGATTTCTTTGGCAAATGCCTTGGAAACGCAAACAATCTTTTCGTCTTGAAACAAGATGACGAAGAAGGAACTGTCGATGAAGACGGCAAGCACGTCAACAACAATCGCAAGGCCGATTTCTTCTTGTCCGCAAGAGATTCCGCGCCTGCTTCTGCCATTGCTTTGTCTTACTTTGCCTCTGGAATGGGTGCTTGGGTGTTGTATGGACCCGCCGAAATGGGAGCCAACGCACAAATTGGTTGGCTCGGTGTGATTGGATACGCCTTTGCTTCTTCCGCCCCTGCCGTTGTTGTGTTTACAATTGGACCTTTGATCAAGGAACGCTGCTTGGATAAGTCGTTCAATGTTACTGACTTTGGACGACAACGTTACGGACGTACAATGCAATTTACGATTGCTGTCTTCAGCATCTTTTACATGTTTGTCTACATGGTGGCCGAGTACACTTCTATTTCCAACATTTATGGAAGCTTTGTTACCAATCCAGTCTACGAGTTTGATCCAATGACTGTTTCCGTCGCCATTGGTGTCATTACTATCTTGTACACCTCTGTTGGTGGACTTCCCGCTTCCATCATCACCGACAAGTTCCAAGGCATCATGGTTGGTCTTCTTGTCATTATGCTTCTTTTTGCCGTGAGCGTCCACCCCGAAAACCAGCTCACTGTAGAACAATGGGGCAAGGCTTCCAACTGGACTGTTGAAGGATTGATGGCTGGTATCACTCTGTTCATCGCCGTCTTGAGCGCCGAAATGTTCAACTTGGGAACCTGGCAACGTGTTTGGTCCGCCAAGAGCGAGTCCGATATGAAGAAAGGATTCATTGGTGGATCCGTCCTCATTTTCTTGCTGATGATGTTCTTTGGCATCATGGCCATGATTGCCTACGCACAAGACCCTGTCGCATACGATACTTGGACTAAGTTTTCATTCTTGTCGTTTTTCGACCTCTTGGCACCCTTGGCTCCTGCTTGGCACATTATCACCCTAATCTTGGTGACTTCACTTGCTGCCAGCAGTGTCGACACCTTGCAAAACGCACTCATGTCCAGTTTCTCGTCCGACTTGATCCGTTTGCAAAAGCACTATGGATTCAACGAGGAGGCTCCCAAGTGGATTGCCCGCGTGTTGATTCTACTTCTCAATATCCCCGCCATCTACTTGGGTGCAAAAGCATATGATGTCCTGTCGCTATTCTTGATTGCCGATTTGGTCTGCGCTTGTGCCGTGCTTCCCGTCTTCTTTGGATTAATGACCGAAGACAAGGGACCCATTGCTGCCCCAACCGAGTTGGGTGCCTTTTTGGGTACTGTTTGCGGAATCTTCACAGTCGTTGTCATTGGTGTCGTCGTGGAAGCTGAAGGTGGTCTCTTTGATTACTTTTGGTTGGAAAATGATGCCATTTGCGCCCTCTGTGGATCCAAAACCATGATTACGTTTATTGTCACTCCCATCTCAGCTGGATTCTTCTGCTTGTTCTTCTCCAAGTTGGATGTCTTGATCCGTGGAGAAGAATCTGCCCGCAAGCCCATGCTTACATTTGCTGGTGAGATCCCCGAAGACGAGAAGCTCGATGAGGACAACAATAAAGATGATGATAACAATAAGGAAGAGGAAGCCGCCAAGGAACCCAAGCAGGAACCCGTTGAGGAAACTGCTGCTGGAGTCTAGGTCGCTGTCCCCCTTATTATTTTGTGAAAGTTTGAAAAAGACTGTGTCAGTTGCGGGTGCTTACGCTCATTCCGAGTGTGGCTGAGAATGACCAAAAAACTAAACCGTTGGAACCTGATCGTGGTAATTCATGCGAGAGGGAAACCTGACTCTTTTTCTTTGTGATGAAAGTACATGTGAAAAAGGTTTCGATGCCATTTTCTGGATTTATGTTGTAGTATGTTGTTGATCTGAGAACATTCGATTGTTTTTGGAACCGACGTGCGATAGCGTAAATAACAACTAGAAAGAAGTTTCGAACCACAACAAAGCAGTAGAGCTCATGGCTAGATAGGCGCATCAGATGTCGTCCCTGAAGTAGACAAACTATTCAGCACATCAAAACAGTAAGTACCACTTACTCAGGGGACTGCCCTGTGTCAGGGACGTACAGCGTACAGTACCACCGTTGTGTCTCCGATCGTTCAAACGGATCATTGCAAGACAGTAAACACTGTTGCACGTTCTTCAGCTCGAAACCCTTGTGGATACGTACACGTGTAAACGTATCTACTACGAGTACCGAAAAATGAGCTCGCCTTCGTTCTTGGACGCGTGTTTATGTGACGCACTAAACACCAACCTCACGTTTCGAGATCTTATCCTACGAAAGCTTTGGTACTTTTCTACGAGAGAAGTCCTGTCCATCAGCATGTGACGCCTTCTATCACAAAACTTTTTGGATATCTTTCAGCAGAGTTTTTCTCATCAAGTCACCAAAACATCGAGTTGATAGCAAAAAGCGACAATTATATTGGAATTGGAATTAGTATGGCGTACAACGTATCTGAGGAAGCTGCATATGCCGTCCTCTTCACCGTTCTTTGTTTGTTTGCGCTCATTGCCTTTGCCTCGGCTGATTTCTTTGGCAAATGCCTTGGAAAAGCCAACAATCTATTTATCTTGAAACAAGGTGACGAAGAAGGAACTGTCGACGAAGACAACAACCAGGTCAATACCAATCGCAAGGCTGATTTCTTCTTGTCCGCAAGAGATTCAGCTCCTGCTTCTGCCATTGCTTTATCTTACTTTGCCACTGGAATGGGTGCTTGGGTGTTGTATGGACCCGCCGAAATGGGAGCCAACGCACAAATTGGTTGGCTAGGTGTGATTGGATACGCTCTTGCTTCTTCTGCTCCTGCCGTCGTTGTCTGCACAATTGGCCCCATGATCAAGGAACGCTGCTTGGACAAGTCGTTCAATATTACTGACTTTGGACGACAACGTTACGGACGTACAATGCAATTTACCATTGCTATTTTCAGCATCTTTTTCATGTTCATCTACATGGTGGCCGAGTACACTTCCATTTCCAACATTTATGGGAGCTTCGTCACCAACCCCATCTACGAGTTTGATCCAACAACTGTCTCTGTTGCTATCGGTGTCATTACCATCTTGTACACCTCTGTTGGTGGACTTCCCGCTTCCATCATCACCGACAAGTTCCAAGGCATCATGATTGGGCTTCTGGTCCTTATGCTTCTCTTCGCTGTGGGCGTCCACCCCGAAAACCAGCTCACTGTAGAACAATGGGGCAAGGCTTCCAACTGGACTGTTGACGGATTGATGGCTGGTATCACTCTTTTCATCGCCGTCTTGAGCGCATCGATGTTCAACTTGGGAATCTGGCAGCGTGTTTGGTCTGCCAAGAGTGACGCTGATATGAAAAAAGGATTCATTGGTGCATCTATTCTTATCTTCTTGCTCATGATGTTCTTTGGCATCATGGCCATGATTGCCTACGCACAGGACCCTGTCGCATACGATACTTGGACTAAATTTTCATTCTTGTCGTTTTTCGACCTCCTGGCGCCGCTGGCTCCTGCTTGGCATATTATCACACTCATCTTGGTGACTTCACTTGCTGCCAGCAGTGTCGACACCTTGCAAAACGCACTCATGTCCAGTTTCTCGACCGACTTGATTCGCTTGCAAAAGAGTCACGGGTTTAGCGAAGAAGCTCCCAAGTGGATCGCCCGCGTGTTGATTCTACTTCTCAATATCCCCGCTATCTATCTGGGCGCCAAGGCCTACGATGTTTTGTCTCTCTTCTTGGTTGCCGATTTGGTCTGCGCTTGTGCCGTGCTTCCCGTTTTTCTTGGTTTGATGACCGAAGACAGGGGACCCATTGCTGCTCCGACCGAGTTGGGTGCCTTTTTGGGTACTGTTTGCGGAATCTTCACGGTCGTTATCATTGGTGTCGTCGTGGAAGCTGAAGGCGGTCTCTTTGAGTACTTTTGGTTGGAAAATGGTGCTATCTGCCCCCTCTGTGGATCCAAAACCATGATTACGTTCATTGTCACTCCCATCTCAGCTGGATTCTTCTGCTTGTTCTTCTCCAAGTTGGATGTCTTGATCCGTGGAGAAGAATCTGCCCGCAAGCCCATGCTAACATTTGCTGGTGAGATCCCCGAAGACGAGAAGCTCGACGAGGACAACAATAAAGATGATGATAACAATAAGGAAGAGGAAGCCGCCAAGGAACCCAAGCAGGAACCCGTTGAGGAAACTGCTGCTGGAGTCTAGGTCGCTGTCCCCCTTATTATTTTGTGAAAGTTTGAAAAAGACTGTGTCAGTTGCGGGTGCTTACGCTCATTCCGAGTGTGGCTGAGAATGACCAAAAAACTAAACCGTTGGAACCTGATCGTGGTAATTCATGCGAGAGGGAAACCTGACTCTTTTTCTTTGTGATGAAAGTATATGTGAAAAAGGTTTCGATACCGTTTTCTGGATTTATGTTGTAGTATGTTGTTGATCTGAGAACATCCGATTGTTTTTGGAACCGACGTGCAATAGCAGTATAAATAACAACTAGAAAGAAGTTTCGAACCACAACGAAGCAGTAGAATAGATGGCTCGACCCATCAGAAGTTACTGAAGTAGACAATCTATTCGGCACATCAAAACAGTACGGTACCGGTGCGTCGGTGCTTGCCTGGACCCTGGTCCAGATTAAGTTGTTCAGTATACGGATCATTGCAAGACAGTAGACAGTGTTGCACGTTCTTCAGCTGGAAATCCAAACCCTTGGGGACGCGTACCGGTACTACGAGTAACAGGTACGGTACCACTGAAAAATGAGCTCGCCTTCGTTCTTGGACGCGTGTTTCTGTGACGCACTAAACACCAACCCCACGTTTCGAGATCTTATCCTACGAAAGCTTTGGTACTGGTAAACGTGTACCAGGTACTTCTCTACAAGAGGAGCCCTGTCCATCGAAATGTGATCAGAAAATCTTTTGGATATCTTTTATCAGAGTTTTTCTCATCAAGTCCACAAAAAACAAAAAACAACGACTGGTTAGCAAAAAGCCACAATTAAATTGGAATTGGTATTAGTATGGCCTTCAACGTATCTGAGGAAGCTGCATATGCCGTCCTCTTCACCGTTCTTTGTTTGTTTGCGCTCATTGCCTTTGCCTCGGCTGATTTCTTTGGCAAATGCCTTGGAAACGCAAACAATCTCTTCGTCTTGAAACAAGGTGACGAAGAAGGAACTGTCGATGAAGACGGCCAGCACGTCAACAACAATCGCAAGACAGATTTCTTCTTGTCCGCAAGAGATTCAGCTCCTGCCTCTGCCATTACTTTATCTTACTTTGCCTCTGGAATGGGTGCTTGGGTGTTGTATGGACCTGCCCAAATGGGAGCCAACGCACAAATTGGTTGGCTCGGTGTGATTGGATATGCCTTTGCTTCTTCCGCACCTGCCGTTGTTGTGTTTACAATTGGCCCCATGATCAAGGAACGCTGCTTGGAAAAGTCTTTCAATGTTACTGACTTTGGACGTCAACGTTATGGACGTACAATGCAATTTACCATTGCTATTTTCAGCATCTTTTACATGTTCATTTACATCGTGGCCGAGTACACTTCCATTTCCAACATTTATGGAAGCTTCGTCACCAACCCCATCTACGAGTTTGATCCAACAACTGTCTCTGTTGCTATCGGTGTCATTACTATCTTGTACACCTCTGTTGGTGGACTTCCCGCTTCCATCATCACCGACAAGTTCCAAGGAATCATGATTGGGCTTCTGGTCCTTATGCTTCTCTTCGCTGTGAGTGTTCACCCCGAAAACCAGCTCACTGTAGAACAATGGGGCAAGGCTTCCAACTGGACTGTTGACGGATTGATGGCTGCTGTCACTCTTTTTCTAGCTGTTTTGAGCGCATCGATGTTCAACTTGGGAACATGGCAGCGTGTTTGGTCTGCCAAGAGTGACGCTGATATGAAAAAAGGATTCATTGGTGGATCCGTCCTAATCTTCGTGCTCATGATGTTCTTTGGCACTATGGGCATGATTGGCTACGCACAGGACCCTGTCGCATACGATACTTTGACCAAGTTTTCATTCTTGTCGTTTTTCGACCTCTTGGCACCCTTGGCTCCTGCTTGGCATATTATCACACTCATCTTGGTGACTTCACTTACCGCCAGCAGTATTGATACCTTACAAAACGCACTCATGTCCAGTTTCTCGACCGACTTGATTCGCTTGCAAAAGAGTCACGGGTTTAGCGAAGAAGCTCCCAAGTGGATCGCCCGCGTGTTGATTCTACTTCTCAATATCCCCGCTATCTATCTGGGCGCCAAGGCCTACGATGTTTTGTCTCTCTTCTTGGTTGCCGATTTGGTCTGCGCTTGTGCCGTGCTTCCCGTTTTTCTTGGTTTGATGACCGAAGACAGGGGACCCATTGCTGCTCCGACCGAGTTGGGTGCCTTTTTGGGTACTGTTTGCGGAATCTTCACGGTCGTTATCATTGGTGTCGTCGTGGAAGCTGAAGGCGGTCTCTTTGAGTACTTTTGGTTGGAAAATGGTGCTATCTGCCCCCTCTGTGGATCCAAAACCATGATTACGTTCATTGTCACTCCCATCTCAGCTGGATTCTTCTGCTTGTTCTTCTCCAAGTTGGATGTCTTGATCCGTGGAGAAGAATCTGCCCGCAAGCCCATGCTAACATTTGCTGGTGAGATCCCCGAAGACGAGAAGCTCGACGAGGACAACAATAAAGATGATGATAACAATAAGGAAGAGGAAGCCGCCAAGGAACCCAAGCAGGAACCCGTTGAGGAAACTGCTGCTGGAGTCTAGGTCGCTGTCCCCCTTATTATTTTGTGAAAGTTTGAAAAAGACTGTGTCAGTTGCGGGTGCTTACGCTCATTCCGAGTGTGGCTGAGAATGACCAAAAAACTAAACCGTTGGAACCTGATCGTGGTAATTCATGCGAGAGGGAAACCTGACTCTTTTTCTTTGTGATGAAAGTATATGTGAAAAAGGTTTCGATGCCATTTTCTGGATTTATGTTGTAGTATGTTGTTGATCTGAGAACATTCGATTGCTTTTGGAACCGACGTGCAATAGCAGTATAAATAACAACTAGAAAGAAGTTTCGAACCACAACGCATGGCTAGACCAAGAGTATAGCGCGTCAAACGTCTGCCTGAAGTAGACATACTATTCAACATATCAATGAGTGAATAACTTCTCCATCATGGCGAAAGTAATTTTCGAAACGAAGCATTATAACGTACGATGCTAGAGTGAGTGTCTTGGAATTGGATGTTGGATGCATCAATCCAATGACAATGACAATGATCACATTTTTCGTTGTTTGTGATTTGCATTTGACAAATCGAACTTCCGTCTGCACTGCTTCCGGTATCGCGTGACCAACGCGCAGTCGGGATGAATTTTCACCAACCGAAATGTGTGTATTTCTTTCACAAAATCAATCGAAACAATGGGAAAGAAGGAAAAGAAGGATCGCCTCAAGAAGCAACAAAAGCGTAAAGCCGAAATGGCTTTGGAAGAATCCGCCAAACGATTTGATGATGATCACGAGGAAGAGCAAGCGGACACTCCTTTGAGTGACCCTGAAGAGGCTGATCAAGAAGAGGAAGTTGGTACTCCACCACCAAAAGAGAAAAAGCGGAAAATGTCCATCGATGGTTCCGAAAAGAAGGAGAAAAAGTCCAAGAAGAAAAAGAAGAAGAGTATTGACGGTGATGCAGATCAAGTTGAGAAGGAAATCCCTGCAGAGGCTGTTTCCTCCGTCAAGAAGGGATTCTTTTCCGACGACTCCTTTTCGGCACTTCCTTTGACCGAAGATACCCAAACTGCCTTGACCAACATGGGCTACGAGAAGATGACAAAAATTCAAGCCAAATCCATTCCTCCTCTATTGAAGGGACAGGATTTGATTGGTGCCGCACAGACAGGATCCGGAAAAACCTTGGCCTTTTTGGTTCCCATTGTCGAAGTCTTGCGCAAAGCCAAATTTCACACCCGCAACGGAACCGGTGCCTTGATTTTGGCGCCAACTCGTGAACTGGCCATGCAAATTTACGGAGTCTGTAAGGAGCTAATGACTGAGAAGTCGACCATGACCTACGGTCTCATCATGGGTGGATCCAACCGAAAGACAGAAGCGGAGCGATTGCGCAAGGGAGTTAACATCATTATTGCCACTCCTGGCCGTTTGTTGGATCACTTGCAAAACTCTCCTGGGTTTGTAACTCGCAACCTTTTAGTCTTTTGTATGGACGAGGCTGATCGTATTTTGGAAATTGGTTTCGAAGATGATTTGAGAGCCATTGTCAAGATGCTTCCCAAGGAACGACAAACCATGCTCTTTTCGGCAACCCAAACAAAGCAAATCGAAGATTTGGCACGATTGTCCATCAACCCAAAGACGGCAATCTATGTTGAGGTCGAATCGGAGAATAAGGAAGCTACTGTCCAAAACTTGGAGCAAGGCTATGTCACCTGTCCTTCCGACAAACGATTCTTGTTGCTCTTTACATTCCTCAAGAAGAACAAAAACAAGAAGATCATGGTGTTCTTGTCGTCTTGTAACTCGGTCAAGTTCCATGCTGAACTTCTAAATTACATTGATATTCCCGTCTTGGACATTCATGGCCGACAAAAGCAAGTCAAGCGTACCACCACCTTTTTTCAATTCCAAAAGGCCAAAACTGCTACGCTGTTGTGTACGGATGTGGCCGCCCGAGGTTTGGACATTCCTGAGGTAGATTGGATCATTCAATTCGATCCTCCAGATGATCCAAGAGAATACATCCACCGAGTGGGACGAACGGCTCGTGGAGCCACTGGTTCGGGACGAGCCTTGATGTTTTTGACTCCCCAAGAAACTGGCTTTTTGCGATACTTGCAAGCCAAGGCCAAGGTCACCCTCAATGAATACGAATTCCCCACCTCCAAGATTGCCAATGTCCAATCCCAATTGCAATCCTTGATTGAAAAGAACTACTACTTGAACAAGGCTGCCCGAGAAGCTTACCGAAGCTATTTGCTTGCCTACGCCAGTCATTCCCAACGGGATATCTTTGATGTGCACGAGTTGGATTTGCAAGCCGTAGGCAGGGCCTTTGGATTCACCTCTCCTCCCCGCGTCGACTTGGCGTTTTCGGCCCGTGGCAACAAGAGGAATTCCAAGCAAATGTCCAACAAGAAGAACAAGCATCAAGGCGGCACCTCGGGGCACAACTTTAGCGCGTCAAATCCATTTGGGAAACGGGAGACTGGCGACAAGAGACAATTCACATATTAACAATGAAATGAAATGAATATTTTTTAAAGATATTTTAAAGATACTGTAAACCGGCTAGTAGTGACAATAAGATTGAAGCCGAACAGTAGCATGACAATCTAATTACTTCAATAATAAGTCACGTTGCCACAAGGAGTCTTGGATGGAAAGCAACGTCGGCCATGGTTGGTCGACGCAAATACTAGTCGAGTACCATAGCCCAGACGCATCATGGGATAGGGAACTAGCTTTTGATAATGCTCCAATATCCCTTCGTCAGTCGTGTCCTTGGGTGGTTTGTTCAAGCTAGTGGACCACCACATGGATCCCCCACATGGTTCTTTGGCACCGCGACAAAAGGGTTCCATTCGACCCACCCAGGCGCCTCCTCCATCGCAACAAGAGTAGTCCTCGTCTAGTATCGTTACATTGGAAAAGGGCTGCACATGTCCTGGTAAGTAGTGCCCCTCATTGACAAAAGATGCATAATGTTGTTTTTTGGTGGTAGCGGTGGCGCTAGTATTCGCCATTATGGGAAAGTCCAATTCGTGTGGCAATGGCTGGAGTCGATGGGGGAAAAAGGACATGCCGCTGTCCAATCCATCCTTCATCATTGGCAATAGCCATGACTTGGTATGAAGCAAAGTGTCGGGCTCCGTCAGATCGACATATTTCCAATCAGTTCCACTCGATCCGAGCCATTGTTCTTGTTCTTCTGCCACCATTTGTCCCGACAAGGCCAATTGCATACCGTGTACCGATCCCCGAGGAATATTCAATTCGACCCATTTGGTAGTGGTCCAGGATCGATTCGTCATTTGGACATAGGTCAATTCCGTCATTCCAATGTTTGCTGCAGTGGAATTCAAGGCAGCCGTGTGGCGATGGACCTTGTTGTGCAACAATTGAAAGGCTTGACGAACATAGTCTTCGTCGTCATCCTCCATGCCCGTCACTACCACTCGTCCAAATCCCACCTTGTAAATGGACGAAATGGTAGCCGCGAGCGATAAGGACGTTAGATATTCGGCTCGTCCTGGTGCCTTGCCATGATACGGTGCAAAGGCGATCATGGCAATGGTCTCGTGCAGCGGACTCCTCTTGGATGTTGCTGCATCCGTAACAGCGCGGTGCCAATAAGACTCCAATCTCTGCAGAGTGTGCTGAAACAAGGAACCATCCGGATCGTCCAATATATGAAGGACCTTCCACCATTTGGACAAGTGTTCCACCAGGAAGTGAGTCCAATCGACAAACATTTTGGAAGACGCACGAGGATTTCGTTTGCCAATGGCTTCAAAGCAGGCATCTTCCACAATTCCAATTCTGTCCAATTGCATATCCAAAAAGTTTTTCCTTGGCAATAACCAAGAATCCGAAAAGTAATCGTGCAATGCAAGTTCCTTGTGATGAATCAAGTGCAATTGATTGCTGGCACTCCTGGAGGACTTGTCATTTTGCAATGGCTTGGGTGGAGCACGAGCCTGGTGCAATTTGGACATTGGTTTGCGAGGGGGGACTTTCATGTCTCGTTTCGTCGTGACATTTGTTGGTAAAGGCGGATCAATAGTATAATAAGAACTCGCCCATTGCTTCAAATCTCGTGTGGACGACATCAAACCTCCAATGGCCAGAAATCCCAGAAATGCCATGCACAGTACGCATCGACCATTGGTCAAAGAATAGACCTTTGATGATTCCGTCGTTGTTGTTGTTGCTGTTGCTGTTGCTGCTCTTTTATCGTCATCACTATTATTTGATCGGATAACCATAGTGTCATTGTTGTTTATGTTGCTGAGTAGTGATATCCATGGACGGGCGTTTGATGGATATGTTTGTTTGAATATATTACACTAGGTACGGTAAACAAGCATCGCAATATATAGCTGCAATGCTATCCTTCTTTCTCCTTTCTCTTTTCTCCATATGTCGCGAAAAGTCTACTGTCTGTTCATCGTCCGACTTCAAAAGAGAGAGACGATGAAAAACGCATCGGCGATGCGATAATGATTCTTGATTCGATAAAGATTCATCATGGATTCATTCCCTCATTCTCCAGACTCTTTATCCACATTGAGAAACAAAATACAGTAAATCATCATGGCTCCTTACGGTTATGCTGGTGAAGAATTCCTTTCGGTTGAGCTTCCCAACTATGAAATGGATCGACTGCTCTTGATGACCAAGCTGGTCGTTGGCTTTGTGGCATGGCTCGTGGTGATTCCCGTCATGTTGGCATCACCACCAGCAGCAGCACCACCACAGAATGCCGAGGAAAAGAAGCAAGGGACGGCAAATAGAGCCACCACGACCACGAAGAATGGGGCCACAACGAGAACGAAAACCATCAAAATTGTGGAAACCACGACGAAAAAGAAAAAGAAGGAAATGAATGGCAAATCGAAAAAGGCAAACGTAGCACCAGAACATTCAGTCAAGAAAGCAAACAAAGAAGAATCAGAGGAACCAACAGTCAAACAAGTCAGTGAATTGGCCAATATGCTTTGCATCCTTGGATTCATGGTTACTTTCTTGTACATGATTATCGTGACCTCTCCTGATAATAGGTATACTACAAGAGGTGTCTTTGAGGCTCCTTTGTTCACCAGAGAAGAATGTGACCATCTAGTAGACATGGCGGAAACAGTCGCCCAACGCAACTACGAAGCTGCTGCTGCTTCGGAGGCAAACGCTACTATCAAGGATCGAGATCTGTTAGTGATGGAACCTGTTGGATGGCAAAAGAAGCGCCACGAGGTCCATTCTACGACCGACCTGAATGTCATTACCGACCCCTTTTCCAAATCAGATCGTCAATGGATCAAGGAGAAGTTAAATGCCCGGCTCGCACCCACCATTGAACGATTGTATGGAGTGCCACAAGGATCCATTCGGGCCAATGATATCTTTGTCATTCGATATGATGGGAATCGACAAGCTTCCTTGAATCCGCATACGGACGATGGAGATGTTACCTTTAGTGCTCTGTTGAGTGATGGCTTCACCGGAGGGGGTACCAATTACTATGATCGGCGCAATCAATATTATCACACGGGCAATACACCGTACCAACCGCAACCCGACGAAGTCTTTGCTCATGTGTTGCCCCAAATTGGTCAAATGACACTCTTTCGTAGTCCCATATTGCATGAGGGTGTCCAAGTGAAAAAGGGACGCCGGTATTTACTGATCGGCTTTTTGAGTGTAGACAATGTGGATCCATGGAGTGAGGATAACAAGTCCACTGGATTGTCATGGTTTGCCTCATGGTTTTCACTCAATTGGGCATCGGTTCGATTCAAGACGGGGTATTCAGCGGCTATTACTACACATAACACGCTCAAGGCAAACCAAGATGATTGGATGACTGCAGATGAACAAAAGGGGGATTGGATGAGTGAATCCACTTATATTCGTGGATTGTTCATTCAATTCCACAGTCATTTGACAATGTTGGCAGATTTCTGGAACGCACACTTTTTTCAACAAATCATTCCGGCCGATCAAACCAAACCATACTTGGAAAAGATGGACGAAGCGTATTCTGCACGCTCACACAAACGGCCAAGCCACCAATTGCCGTCGTGGTTCAGTGGACAACAAGTCGATTTGAACATTGATGGATCCTTTCATTCGGAATGGTCGACGCGAAAGAAGAACAGTGAAAAGTTTGATCGAGAAGAGATATAGATTCATTTTCATTCTGTAGCTAGTGTACTAGGGTGAAGTGCAGCATATATACTGTATAATATTGATAATAATACTAAATCTGAATACTGTACCTATCTACAGTAGATAATTACAATACCTGGTATTATATTATACCAGAACGCATCTTAGTTGAGTCAGATCCTATTGAAGCTATGTCAGTACACTCACGCGTACCTCTCTTTCCGTATCCACCATCTGTCTCGTTGGTCACGGTCATGGTTTTCCTCCACGCAGGATTTATCAAAATGTCCAAGCAGGATACCGGCCGCAGTATGCCAGCCTGTGTGTCCAATCCAATATAATCAATCGATCCCCACCCCGAAATTGAAGTGTAACGGCATCATACCGTATGTACTGTAAGAAGGAGGCTTGAATCAATCCAGCAGCATATCTGTCGACTACAGTACCAAGGGCTGTTTCGTCCATCCACCCATCTATCTATCTATCTTTCTTTCTTTCTTTACACCACACATAACAGTGATACATTGCCGAACCTGCACCTATGAAGATTGATTCGTCTTTCCTGTAAAAACAAACAAACAAACAAACAAAAACAAACAAACAAACAAACAAACAAAAAAACATGCTGCTCACGGAACTCTTGAGCCAAAATGCGGAAGGCAAAAAGAAGAAGAAGGACGACAGCTCCTCCTCCTCCTCTTCATCAAGTAGCAGTTCCGGCAGTTCTTCAAGTTCCTCATCTTCCTCATCAAGCAGCAACAGCAGCTCCTCTTCGAGTAATTCTTCCAATTCCTCCGATGGCGACAAACGAAAAGTATGGTTCCCCGAAACCATCGTTTCCAAGGTTTGGGAATACGAAAGGCCGGACAATGCCCTCTTGCCCGAATTGTTTTACTCCAAAGTAGAAATCAAAGAGTTCCAAGCCAAAGCCGCCACCAAGGCCCAAAAGGATTATGACAAACAAATGAAAAAACAGATTCAGGATATGCTGAAATTGGCCATGAAGGACCAGCTTGACGAAGCTCGTGCAAATGGGGCCACGGAAGAAGAGATTGAGGATATGCTTCCGCAAACACCAGAAGCCATGTTGGCCGTTTTGGGAAATGTACCAGAGTTTGCGGCCATGGCACCACCGGGAACGGTACCTCCGCCACAAGCAGCAGCTTCGTCACCTGCGGCCGATGATAAAAAGGACAAGAAAACAAACAAACGAGAATCCATGACGGACGATGACATCTTGGGACTCTTTACGGAGGGCGACGATGATAATGGCCAAAAGGAAGAGGAGCCACCCAGTCCTTCCAGAAGGTCCAGCAAAAAGAAGAATAAGAAAGACAAGAAGAACAGTAAGGAAGAAGCAGTTTCTACTCCCGACACTACGACTTCCAAGTCATCGTCGTCTAGCAAGAAGAATAAGAAAAAGGACAAGAAAAAGTCCGACGACACTGACGAACCTCCACCGCCTCCCCCACCGCCACCCCCAGACGAAGACGAGAACCGAACGATAGCCGATGTCGGCATGGGTATTTTTGAAAATGCTCAAGCGCGACAGAACTACAGCAAAGATCTCAATGAGTCCGATCATTCTTTACTGAATGAGGTTCTGGGGACCTCGTTTTCGGAAGGAGTCGAGTTTGATGATTTGTTGCCGGCTGGGGGCAAACCTGGACTACTCGAACGTAGAAATTCGGCCGAGAGTTTGGATACCTTGGACGAACTCAGTGATGCAGACGACTTTGATTTGGGCGATACCTTCAAGCATCTAGAGGGTGTCCAAGATACCCGTAAGTCCTGGGACATTTTGGTGGCACGATCAGTCGGTTTGAATCCAAACAGTGTCGGCGATGAGCTGGACGGAATATCCGATCACCAAAAGAAAAAGAAAAGCGAGGCAAAGGAGAAAGAGAAGACAGAAAAGTCGAGATCTAGCTCTAGCAGTGTCACGTCGAGTAGGAAAAGGTCGAGCAAAAACAAGAAAAGCGAAGATGCAAAGAAAGACAAGAAGTCTTCTAGCAAAAAGAAAGATGTCGATGACAACGCGTCAGTAGATTCCGAAAAGTCGGGAAAGTCGTCCAGATCCAACAGGTCCAGCAAAACTCCAAAAGGATTAACTAGGAAGCAATCCAAAGTGAAAAAAGATGACGACTCATCGGCCAGAAAGAGTAAACGGACTTCCTCGAACAAAGATAGCACAGATGACGAATCATCCGCACGAAAGATGAAGCGGAGTGCATCCAGCAAAGATAACAAAGACGACGACTCATCCGCTCGAAAGAGTAAACGGAGTTCCGAGAACAAAGACAACAAAGATGATGACTCATCGGCCCGAAAGTTGAAGCGGAGTTCCTCGAAGAAGAAAAATGGCGACGAACCATCGCCCCGAGCGCCCAAGAAAAGCACCAGTGGAAAGTTGGACAAGATGGAACCGTTAAAAGAGGATCAGGAACTTCCTGACGACGACATGGAGCGAAAGCCACTTACCCGAAAGAAAAGCAAGGGCTCTTTGAAAGGAGCCACTAGAGAAAGAGAAAAGCCGAAAAAGAATAATAAGAAGCCGGCTAAAAGGGAATCGCTTGCTTTGTTCCGAGAGAGTGTGACCATTGTCGACATGAAGCTCGATGATGATTTCTATGGTGGCATTCTGCAAGGTGTCCAAGAAATCTGCCAATCGAAGTTTGGATACAAACCGGAAGATGTGGAAGACTTCAAGGGCATTTGTGCTGATTATTACAAGGAATGGGAATCAAAAGAGGAGGAGGAGAGAAATATTTTGGAGCTTACGATGAACGATGGTAGCAAGGATGAAGTAGAAAAAGCAAAAGGTCGGGTCAAGGCATGTCGAAAAGCATTGTCAAAGCTTCGAAAGAAGGCAATTGAAAGGGCAGAGGAACTATCCAGTATAGTGCCAATAGAAGCCATGGTAGAGGAAGAAGACCTGCTTGTAGAAGGAGCTATCATTGCCGCAGCGACGCCAGAAGCTCTTGCGGAATTCACCAGCGTCAGCAAGGAGAACGAATCGTTAATGCACGACCTCTTTGAAGATTCCAAATTGATGAGGGAAATGCTAATAAATGGTGGAGCATCCAACAATGATTACGGGAATGCTATCAAGATATATTCTGATTGCTTTGCAAGTAGTGATGAATCTTATGCAAAGCATGCGAGAGTAATTGCGAAAATCGCCCTTGCTTGTGCTCTCGAATTCGCTTCGCCAATCAAGGAGTTTGACAGTTCCAAAGAGATTGACCCTGTTGCTCGCTTCAAACAGTTTGCCAAGGCACATTGCAATGGCGACTTGGATCCTGCCTTTCCAAACCTATCCGTATGGGAAATGAGGCATGTTGTGAGCTGTATTGCACCGGACAAACAAATGGAATGGTGTCGGAAAATGGTTTTCAATTATGCCCCGCACTTGACGTGCATCACAGACCCAAAGCTGAAGTATACTTATATCTTGGATTCGGATGTTCGAATGAGACAGCCAGTCTGGACTGGTAGCCCAAAGACGTTCCAAATGATCTTGGCAGGGGGTGGAAATACATCGCTGAAGTCTTTGTTTGGAAGGTTCATTCTGCAATCTTTCGGCATTCCAGTATGGGGATGCAGATGTGGAACAGAAGAAGGGTTCACAAGATGGACGGCTGACGGATGGATAGCACAGAATGGTGCCGAGTGGAAGACCGCGGAATGGAATGGTCGCAGTGGAAATGAATTTAAAGCCGAACTGGAAGCGAGAAGCCTGTTATCCAACAGTGACTATCTGAAGAAGGTAGTTCTTCGGAGGTGTCTTGCGGACATTCTCGAACCACCTTCAAAATTCATTCCAGAGGTGGAGTTACATACTTTGCATCCAGAGCGATGTCTTCGATCTCTGTCTCTGCTGATAGGAGAGTGCGAACTTTCGAAGGTGGATTCCTCGTCAATATCCTTTGTCCGGGAGGGAAAGCGATTGGTTGAGAATAAATGTGAGACATATCTGGACGCATACCAACTGGACGAACCAGATGTTCCAAGCAGCATTGATAAGGATACAGGTGTCGTGACGATTCCAGCAAGTCAAAACACTCAATTTGCGGGAAACATCATCGAGATCGAAAGCTTTGAGGGCGGAAAGCAACTAAACTTTATGGCCGACGGTGGAGCAGAATACAAAATCCCAGATGACGCACCAGACCAGAAGTACCTCTTCCAGTGTGATGTATGCACTGTTTCGGATCAGCAATCCAGTTTGTTTGTCCAAGCGGATTCAGGAGGAGCAATCGAAATTGAGATTCCGTACACTCTTGGAGAGTGGAAAAGAAGTGACGCCGTAGAGATTGCTCTGAAGGGAGGCGAGTCGATACGGCTAGCACGCCCTCTGAACAGCCTAGGTCTGGCAATACGGAGACTAGTACTAACACCAAAATAGACATGACACATATTGCTTTCACCGCGCGATTTTCGTGCGATTTTCCGCTTGCCAGTAAAAATCTTTCAAAAATAGAACATCTTAACACATATTATATTACAAACCGTTGCCATGATTGCTGTCGATATATCAGAGCAAGGAGACAAGAAGCGAGATTATGGACAGACATGTGAGGAGTGCAAAATAAAGGAAGCAATCTATCAGTGTCCCAGATGTAACATTCGAACTTGCTCTTTGGAATGCGTTCGCACACACAAGACCAAGACTGATTGCAATGGGAAGCGAAACCGAGAGGCATTCTTGCCACTTTGCCGCATGTCAGATAGCAGCCTAAGAAGTGATTACTTTTTCTTGGAGGAAGTGCTGGATCGAATGCCCCGGGATGCCAAGCGAGCCAAAACACAACATCAAACCAGTCGGAAATCTCGTCGTCTGTTGCAACAATGTGAAAAACGAGGCATTAACCTAAAGATTATGCCGACAATGATGGACAGGCATAAGAAAAATGCTTCTTGGTACTGTGTCAAACGTGATACTATCATGTGGAAAGTCGAAGTCATCCTCCATCGATCAAGAAAGTCATTCTCTTGTCAATTGTCGGAGGATGAAGCCGAAATCATAAGTCATCTTCAGAAGCATGCCCAGAAAACTGGATTATCGATTGACGACAGCATGCGGCTATTTGTGAAGGAACTTCCAGCTCCGACAAACAAACAGAGATATGCCGAAATCGAACCCATTGACAATCTGAGATCATTCCTTTCTGGCATGACAATCATTGAACATCCGACCATTTATTGTGTGGATAAGGATTTTGTCGCTGAATTTCCAACAGTGAATGACAAGATAAAAGAATTGCCAAGTGGAAGTAATGACAATACAGACACCAACGCTAATATCGTGGATTCTGACACGAAGATGAATGTATCAATTGAACATGTTGAACACGCGAATGGAGACGGTGGCATGATTCAGGAAGAGCCAAATGAAAATAACACTACAGTAATGAAAGCGGAAGCCTCTGAATTCATGACGGAAGTGTCAAGTAAGAGCCGCAATACGATGATTGAAGACAGCCCTAAAGAATCTGACACACTGGAACAAGGTAGTCCGACTGACAATCGAGTGACGATTGATGCAAGCGTTGGGTGTTGAAGCGACATTTATCCATGCTGAAGTTGAGTAGCTACTCTTCGGTTCGGGTCCTTTTCTTGGAACCATCGTCTGCCTGCAGGGCTTCATTGAACTCATTGGGAAGTTTCATATGGTTGACAGTCAGCTTACTGACAGTTTTGAAATTGGGGTGGTCCGCACTCTTCATCAGCATGAATGCCGCGGACTGTGCAGTAGTGAGATAGGCGCCAGCTCGACTCATGCGTTGCAATGCAATTTCTCTATCAAATGGCTGTTGACTGCTGACTGCATCGCAAATAACGTGCACATCAGTGCCTTCTTCCAAGAGATCGAGACAAGTTTGTTGGACGCAAACATGTGCTAGTGGAAGAACGGTCAGCATAAGCCCAGAATAAAGAAAAGCACAGCAAAGTATGATGAAAACAAACCTTCAATACCCAGCAGAAGAACGGATTCGATGGGGAATTTCTTCATGTGCTCCACCACTATAGCAGTGACTTGTTGTTAGACCATAATCTGAATGACTACTCTTTCCGGTCGATGCAAACAGAGGTAACTTACCTTCACTGGTGCACATGGAAAAGTTCTTCTTTTCAAAGACTGGAGTATTCTTTAAGTCTTTTGGATCCGCAAAACAATCTGTCACTGTATCTCCAAAAACCTTTGTGTATTGCTGGGTAATGGCAATGGGAATATCCAATGCTTTGGCTACCGATGTTGTGTATCGACTGGTGTTGATCACCGTCTCTCCACGCCAAATCAATGGGCGAAAGCGCTCTTGAATATCACAGAGAAGAACCATGGAGGTTTCTGGCTTTAGCTTGCCTACAATGCGACGACTACCTTGAGCGACACTCATTGTATTGGATGAACTATGATTGGTCGAATTACAAGAGGACCGATGGAATCAATGTGAGCAGCATATCAAAGAAATGCTTCACTGATAATGAATGGTTCACCTACCCTATGGAATCAGTTGAAAGACCTGCAACAGAGACGATAACGACACAGACGCACAGCAAATAAGGCAATACTACAAACGCAGCTCGTAACTTATTCATCATCGTCAAAATGAGAATACGGGTTTTCATCGGTCGAACTAGTCGACGTTTCGACAAATCAATTGTCAAAATGTATTGTAGCATAATATTCTGAAGGATGGTGAATGTCCAACTGCGGGTTTGTATGCCTTCTCCATAGATTCCGAGTGGCATCTCTCGAAATATCGTTGATTGATGTGGACTATGATGAGAGCATTATGCCATTCTTTAGCGGCACAATCCGTGGCAACTAAGCAATAGGGATTACTACAAATGAACCGCAATCAGCCAATCGCCTGCCTGTTGTCTCAGAATCTCTACCGGTACTATTACTACGCTTTGACTATATTTCCATTTCAGGCTGCAGAATGAAGGATCTAAATTTCTTCTCGATCAAACTTTTCACTGTTCCTTGTTCGCGTCGACCATTCCGAATGAAAGGATCCATCAATGCTCAATTCAATTTGCTGTCCACTGAACCACGACGGCAATTTGTTTGGTCTACGACGTGCATAAGCTTGATCCATATTTTCCAAGTAAGGTTTGGTTTGATTTGCTGCAACGATCTGTTGAAAAAAGTGCGTGCTCAACAAATCTGCCAACATTGTCAAATGACTGTGGAATTGAATGAACAATCCACGAATATAAGTGGATTCACTCATCCAATCTCTTTCTTCCTCAACAGCCATCCAATCATCTTGGTTTGCCTTAAGTTTGGAGTTGGTATAGACTGCTGACGAATACCCCGTCTTGAATCGAACCGATGCCCAATTGAGTGAAAACCATGAGGCAAACCATGACAATCCAGTGGACTCGTTATCCTCACTCCATGGATCCACATTGTCTACACTCAAAAAGCCGATCAATAAATACCGGCGTCCCTTTTTCACTTGGACACCCTCGTGCAATATGGGACTACGAAAGAGTGTCATTTGACCAATTTGGGGCAACACATGAGCAAAGACTTCGTCAGGTTGTGGTTGGTACCGTGTGTTGCCCGTGTGATAATATTGATTGCGCCGATCATAGTAATTGGTACCCCCTCCGGTGAAGCCATCACTCAACAGAGCACTAAAGGTAACATCTCCATCGTCCGTATGCGGCTTCAAGGAAGCTTGTCGATCCCCATCATATCGAATGACAAAGATATCATTGGCCCGAATGGATCCTTGTGGCACTCCATACAATCGTTCAATGGTGGGTGCGAGCCGGGCATTTAATTTCTCCTTGATCCATTGACGATCTGTTTTGGAAAAGGGGTCGGTAATGACATTCAGGTCGGTAGTGGAATAGAGTTTATGACGCTTCTTTTGCCAGCCAGCGGGTTCCGTCATCATCAAATCTCGATCCTTGATAGTGGTATTATCTCGTGCCTCCGAAGCAGCCTCGTAATTGCGTTGGGCGACTGTTTCTGCCATGTCTACCAAAAAATCGCATTCCTCTCTGGTGAACAGAGGAGCCTCAAACACGCCTCTTGTGGTATACCGATTATCAGGAGAGGCCACGATAATCATGTACAAGAAAGTAACCATGAATCCAAGGATGCAAAGCATATTGGCCATTTCACTGACTTCTTTGACTATTGGTTCCTCTGATTCTTCTTTGTTTGCTTTCTTGGATGAGTGTTCTGGTGCTATGCTTGTCTTTTTCGATTTGCCATTTGGTTCTGTCTTGCTCTTCTTTTTTGTTGTTTCCACAATTTTGATGGTTTTCGTTCTCGTTGTGGTTCCATTTTTCTTTTGACTGACTGTAGTGTTTGAAGTACTGCTGCTGCACTTCTCTTTCTTCTTGCCTTCAGCAGCGGATGATGCTGGCGATGTCGCTAGCATAATGGGAATTACCACCAGCCATCCCACAAAAGCAACAACAAGCTTGACCGCCAACATTATTCGGTCAAATTCATAGATGGGAAGGTGGATTGAAAGGAATTCTTCACCAGCATAGTCGTAAGGGGCCATGGCTTTGGTATCTGTGCGACTTTCTTCTTTTTGAAGGCTTGAACAACAGGAGCTGCCAAGTGGTGGAGCAGTTATACTTTGTTCGTACTCGCTATAGCTTGGCACTCTCGAAGATTTGCCAGATGGCCTTCTCATTGAAGATGAGGAGTAGGCCATGTCGGAGCTATGTTAGTCGCAATCTGTGCAGTTTTCCTACTTAGTGCCATTTCTGTGGAGCCGAGCTCACTGACGCAAAAACACGACAGAGAAAGCGCAAGTTCTTTCATGTTGGCGTTTGTTCGCCCAAAAGCAATTGATATTTTGTCAATTACTGCAAAGACGTTTGTGCTAGAGAATGCAATGATCCATCGACCGGTCCACTTCGGAGTGTACACACCATGGGAATGAATGAATAGTCAAAGCGAGATAATTTGTACGATACAGTAGAGATAGAATAAAAGCACCTGGTACTGGTACTGTACTCTAATAGTAGTAAAAGGATATTCGAAAAATATGGTTTATGAAGCTTAGATGCCTCTATGTTGTTTGCTTGTGTAGTAGGATTTTGTATGATATATATATATGAGCAATGGGCTCCAAAATGCAGTGTACACAAAGCTTGAATCGTTCTTCTTCACTTGAAAGAGTAGTATTTCCTCGGAGTATGTACAGATGCAGAATATGTTCAGGTATGCACTGTTTGGTTGGGAGATGAGGAATGAGGATGTTTTATATACAGCATCGCTCATAGGAATACTGATCTTGTAGTGGGAAACTTGATTCGTAGTGGTTCTTGTTCACAGTACAGAATATGTTCAGGTGTGTACTGTTTGGAAGATTGAGAGGCAGGAATGAGGATGTTTTATACAGGAATCGCTCATGTGAATACTGCTCTCGTTGGGGGAAGTCTTGGGGTTCATGGTTGTGCAGCCATTGTTTCTCGAATTGGTATGGGTATAGTTTGTGGGTGGTTATCTTGTATGTATGTAGTTGTTTGTTCTTGTAGTATGGTCAAAGTTCTCAGGAAGTCGTTGATATGGGCAAAGGAAGGGCAAGAGAAGCCAATCCAGACTTGATTTTTCGAGAACGAACGAGTCTTCTTGAAGAGCGAGAATCACTTCTGGATCGCTTTCCTAGCGAACTCAGGGAGGAATCATCGCTGATTAGAGTATCCAAGCTTCGAAGACTTGAATTGGAATCAAAATCGTCATCAGAGTCCCATTCAATAGAAGGGAAACTGTCAACGGAAGCGTCGACAAAAGTGAGGTCAAGGAGAGAAGAAGAAAGCATGACATCAAAGCCTGATGCTCTGCCCTTTCTTCCGACCTTGGTTGCTTGAACAGTCCTCAAAGCATCTGTAGCTGGGCATGAAAGCATGCTGTATGAATCTAGTGTTTTCGATGTCATGTTGTGTTGTGTGTTGTGTGTTGGTTGATATGTTCAAAATTTATAAGTTTGTCGTGGGTTTTCAGAAGACGTTTGATGGGTTTCTTCTTGTTCGTGTTGTGTCGGATTCAATTTGTTACAAATCGGAATTTGCCCGAAGTCGATGGAATTTGAACAACGAAGAAAGCACGAAAAATATAGACACCAGTGCGTAAATTTTTGTCATCGTATTCTCGCAGAGACCTACTTCATCTCACTACGAGCTTTTGTATGCTAATAAAATCGAAGCTCGTGTCACAATGCAACTCAAGTATGCAAAAAAACGCACCAAAATTGAACCTTTGGTGGCGTCCGTGTTGCTAAGTAGAATCCGCCCTGTCATCTCCAGTTTGCCCGAAAAGAAAAAATGAGCAGAGTGATGGATCCCAGAAATCATGTGAGGAACAAGTTCTTTGGACGTCGTCTTCTCCCAAGTTCTTCAAAAACTGGAAAGAATATCGGTCGGAGGATCGTAGAAGCATTTACTTAAGGTAAATAGTCTCTTCGATTGTTCTTTTTCAGTCCATGACAGTGGCGCATAGCCCGACAACTCCCGCGGAGTGTTCGACCCAAAAAATCTGCTCTGGATTGGGTATCTCTGGTCTCTGGTGTTGGAAGGGTCTCGCTAATTTTACTTTTAAGTAGTCTCGCTTGGGTAGCTGGAATGATTTTTCTGCTCTGCAGTGTGGAACAACTGCTGCCAAGGCAGCTGGATCCATGATTCGAATGAATCAAATCAATGATCCTATGATCGCATTTTCTTCTGATTTAGCAGGAGATACTGAAACAGTCCTCCTGACGTTCAGAAACGTCATCGACCGTCAACAACAATCACATTGACGCGGAATCGAATCAGTGCATTCCTTTGTAGCTCTCAAGAGCATTACATTTATACATTTATAAAACCGAACCTGATGACTGTGGGACATCGCAAGTTCTTTCTCCCGAGTCTTTTGCTCACCGCATGCAGCAATAGTATCGGTACCTGTCATGCCTTTTCCAGCACCACCAGCAACCTTCTTGCCCCAAAACGCTTGCTAGCGACGAGAACGACGACATGTTTGTTTTCATCCTCCACGATCAAACATGGTCCATCTCTTCCCGACCTCAAGCCCATGTCTAAACGTTTGTTTCTCGTGAGACATGGAGAAGTTGTGAATCCAGGTGGTGACCGACCAGTCTTTTACGGTGCCATGGACGTCCCCTTGTCCGAATTGGGCCAAGCGGAAGCACGAGGGGCAGGAGATTTTCTGCAAGAGTTTGATTTGGAATATGTGGTTTGCAGTCCACTGAAGCGAGCCATTTATGGAGCCGAACAAGTCTACGAACGACAGTCTTCAAAACCGAACGAGATTTTGATTCTAGAAGGATTCAAAGAGTTGGATCGAGGGACTTGGTGCGGCAAGACTCTTGGTGAGATTGGAGAAGAGACGATGGCTCGATTTGATGCGTGTGACGAAAGCGTAACACCAGAAGGAGGAGAATCGTTTCCATTTTTGAAGCAGCGTGTTTTGGAAGCAAGAGATCAAGTCTTGGACAAGTTGCCCGCTGGAAAATCAGCTGCCGTTGTCAGCCATTTGCAAGTGACTCGAAGTTTGCTGAGCGAGGCAATGGGCATTCCCATTGAGAAAATGGTAGAGTTAAAGGTGGCCACTGCTAGCGTTTCCTGTGTTGACTATGACACCAAGACTGGGGAACAAACGGTTCACTTTCAGAGCTTCAAACCAGAAGTTGGTTTGGAAGCGAGTAAAGATGGAGCGAACTAGTAGCTCTTTGCATATCTACACTAATGGACATAATAATCATGCTAACACTAATACTCTGCTAAGGTGTAAAAATACTGTAAATATCGATTGTTCTTCACGGCCAGACCCATTTACTTGGACCAGCCATATCTGTTAGTACCTAATATTTGCTGGATGAAAAGGTGGATCAGATTTCCATGGAGAAGCAAAATATTCCTTCACCATATGGAATCTGAGCCAAAGCTGAACCAAACCCAAACGCGACTTTACATTGATGACCAATGCAAGTCCTTATTTTATACTTTCTATTTCTACAGCCTTGTGGCGTGCCTTTCTCAGTGCTCCAATAGCAGTAGCCGTTAGAATTCTGACTGTGGACAGACGACATGGTAGGTTTCTCTACGGTCGATGCACCCTTTGGCATGACCATATCTTACAAAATGCCCAAATCTATCGATGACTTTGATTTCATTCCCGTTCATTCTCGCAAGTATCATTGTACGAACTGGAAATAGGCTGCTTGTGAATCCCACTAACTCACTTTCCTCATCATACATTCAATTAACCTTTCAACTGCATCATGAAATTGGCAGTAGGAAACCTTCCTTCCAATCGGCTGGCGTTGACGAACAGAGTTTACATCAGTGAACACAACCTCAGTCAAATTGCTCTCTATTATGAGAAAAACAATGTTCCGACGGGCAAGACCATGCTGGTCGACGTGAATGGCCATCCTTATCAAGTGGAAGCCAATTCTCAAGTGCCTGATGATCAAGTGGCCTTGAATGGTTTGCAGCGTCGGTATTTGCAGCTCTCCTTGAACACTTCGGTCTCCATTGCTCCCTTTGTGCCATCGTCCAGCGTTGCCTTGGCCTCGTTGGTAATAACCGTGGATTTGCTAGCCAAGAAAAAGCCGGATCCAAAGGCCAAACCCAAGGAAATTGATACCAATCGTCTGGCCCAAACTGTCCTCTTAGTTCTAGAAGAACAAATGATGGAACCTGGCCGACTCATTGCCATTGATTTTGAAGGTACCAAATTGGAATTGGGCGTCAAGCACATGGAAACCATCAAGGTTAGCAAAAAGAAGAAAAAGGAAAAGGGCAGCGATGAACCTGCGGAATCTTGCAAACTAGGTCAACTCTTGGGACCTACAGCCATTTCCTTTACGAGAGCCGAGGGGGGCGCAGTGTTGGCATTCACGGGGGATTTCATTGCCGATGGCGGAGGTGGCGGAGCTTCCAACTTGTTCACTGGTGACTTTGATTTTGCAAAGCTTGGAATTGGTGGTTTGGATGCCGAATTCAATCAAATTTTCCGTCGTGCCTTTGCCAGTCGTATTTGGCCAGCCCACATTATCAAGCAAATGGGCATCAATCACGTACGTGGTATGCTCTTGTTTGGACCACCAGGTTGTGGTAAGACATTGATTGCCCGACAAATTGGAAAGGCTTTGAACGCAAGAGAACCCAAGATTGTGAACGGGCCTGAAGTTCTGAACAAATATGTCGGTGGGTCGGAAGAGAAGATTCGTGAATTGTTTGCTGAAGCCGAAAAGGAACAAATCGAAATGGGGGACAATTCCATGTTGCACATTATCATCATGGACGAGATGGACGCTATCTGTAAACAGAGAGGTAGCGTCAAAGATGGAACCGGTGTCTCGGATTCCGTCGTTAATCAGCTCTTGTCCAAGATTGATGGTGTGGACTCCTTGAACAATATTCTACTGATTGGAATGACAAATCGTAAGGATATGATTGATGATGCTTTGCTGCGACCTGGTCGCTTGGAGGTTCACGTCGAGATTGGACTGCCCGACGAGAAGGGAAGAACTCAAATTCTAAACATTCACACTCGCAACATGGCCAAGGCCAATCGCATCACTCCTGATGCTCTGGAAAAGCTTCCTCTCCTTGCCGAAAAGGCCAAGAACTTTTCGGGTGCCGAATTGGAAGGTTTGGTCAAGGCCGCTAGTTCTTACGCCTTGACCCGATGCGTTGATGTCAAGGATCTGACCAAGGCACCAGATCTCAAGAACCTCATGTTGCAGTACCAAGATTTCGAACGTGCTCTGGGTGACGTCGAACCCAAATTCGGAGCCAAGGCTACCGAGCTCAAGGCCTTTTACAGAAATGGATTTGTACCATATGGCGATAGTTTCGATCTTCTCATGGGGAACTTGGAGCGATTGGTGGAACAAGTTCGTGTCAGCGATCGAACGCCACTGATGAGCGTCATGCTCAAGGGCCCAAACTTTTCCGGAAAGACTGCTATTGCCGCCAAGTTGGCTGTGGATTCTGGATTCCCATTTGTGAGAATGATCTCTGCCGACGAGATGATTGGTTACGGAGATTCTTCCAAATGCCAACAAATTCACAAGGCTTTTATGGATTCCTACAAATCACCACTTTCTATTATATTTATTGATGATATTGAACGTATCATCGACTATGTTCCAATTGGTCCAAGATTCAGCAATGCAGTCTTGCAAACACTATTGATTCTGCTCAAGAAGGTTCCTCCGGATGATGGACGTCGCCTCATGGTCATCGGAACGACATCGTGCCCAGAACTGTTGGAAGATTTGGGTCTTGTTTCTGCCTTTGGCGTGACACTGACAGTACCTCTCTTGGAGGAACCCAAGGATGTCATTGAAGTCTTGAAGGTAGCCGCCAATATGGGCGAAAAGGAGGCCAAATCGATTGCAAAGGCCATTCGCGACAAGCCAATTGGTATCAAGAAGTTGCTGATGGTTGCCGAAATGGCCAAACAGGGATCAGAAGGCAGTCGGGTGGATGTCAGTATCTTTATGGAATGCCTTCACACTGTTGGGTACTAGGCTTTTAAATCATTTAGAATGTTCTTGACTTTGTACCCGCACAAGCGAGTGAATCAATCACTCGTCACTAGCTAGTACATAAATCTTGATTCTCTATCGTCTCGGGACACGTCGTTATTGTCTTCACGGATAGTGGAATCGATCGAAAATAGCTTCACCTTCCATTGCAAACTTTGGTAGGTGGGAGGAATCCGGAAGGAATCTCTGGCACGCTTGCCATAGGCCAAGACTGGTGGGATTTGCAATTGTCGGCCTTCCCCCGGACACATGTCATACAAGCCTTGATCCACGCCTGGAATCATGTCGCCACTGCCCAGGACTACTTGGTAGGGTCGACCCGTTCCTCGAAAGTCACTAGCATCGTACAGTTTGGTGGTGCCATCGGCATCCACATAAAAAGCCTCGTAGATCAGTTCCAGGACGTCACCTCGTCGCGATCGAATGGCACAGGGACTGGATACTTTTTGGGTGGTTGTGATGGAAAAGGAAGGAGGAGCAGCATTTCCCTGCGCTAAATTGTTTGATGGCGGAGAGTCTGTTTGTCGTGCCAAGTTCAAGGCATCCTTGGGTGTCACCATGGTACCACCCAAGTCGTCAAAGGCGTCTCCTCCTGCGGCCAAATTCAGGAATTCCAAATCAATGGGATACGGACCATTCTTGATCCGTTGCGTCACTTGTAATGATGAATCATAGCCCTGTAGAACCATTCCTTCTCGAATCTTTTGATTGTTCTTGTTGGGCCTCACAACCTGTTGGACCACCACAATTGGCTTTCCACGAAGGACCGAGTCAACAATTTGCAAACCCAACGAATCTCCAGCTTGCAACCGTATAGTAGTAATCATTCTGGGATCATCTTCGGCAAAGGTCACCATAGGAGATAGTATCATGGTCAAAATGGAGGATTGCATTAACGTCCGACGATCCATTACTCTCGAAAGAGATGATTGTGGTGATGTCATCACATCAGCACGATTGGATGCATCGTTGGAAATGGAACGAGAGAAACTGTTAGGCTTTTGGAATGGAAGATTCAGTCCCCACGATACCGAAAAAAGGCAACCAAGTACAAAGACACCGAAAAAGGAGCGGTGGAACATGAACAAATATAGGAGGTTGACGAGCATTGGAGATGCTGCGTGATAGTATAGATTAGAGATGATGTCAGGAAGATTTTTGGAAGATTTTTGCTGTTTGAATCGATCTAGTCGAACTCTGAAGCATTTTTTGTTTGTTAGTTTGACCGCATTGCGTCAAGCAATGTCATTTGCTGCTCCTACAGTCTGAATAAGTTACGGCGCAGTCCAAAACGGAATGCAAGGACTGCACATGAGGATTGGGAAGATTGAAAAAGTGCTATTTACCTGCTGTGTTATCGTGACACTATTAATCTTCCAACAACACACGGATATTGACCATTTCCAAAGCAACGATAGATTGGGGAATCATATCGGACCTCCCCGGGAGATAGATCAGGAACCTTTTCGTAAATGGGGTGATTTTGACTTTAATGGGACCCAAGATTGTGTTTGTATCAACTGTGAACCCGCTGCGCCTTGTAAGTTCAACCTGTTCTCCTCCTTTTTCTGGAAAGTCTGTTCAGGCAAGTGTGTACTGACTGAAATTGCGACACAATAATACACATTCACATAGGCGGGGATTTGTGGAAGGCAACTCAGATTTCTCGAGAGTCGATATTTGAAGATGTTCGCAAACGAGAAATCCATGTGACTCTTTCCCATTGCGAAGGCGATCTTGGGTTTCTCACTGGATTTCTTGATCAATGCAATGTTGCCAGCATTCATGTTATCACAAAGTGCGGCCATCCGGTTCGCGGTCTTCCTGATCATGCTACTGTCGAAGAACTGCCCAATATTGGTCGTTGCGATCACAGCCACGTCCATTACATCACTACTGTAATGGAAGAAAAGATTGCTAAGTACGGGAAGAACGGTAGGGATGCAATCATTATATTCATGAAAGATCAGGTCGGTGCTGGAAACTTGCACCAAGCAGGGAGATGGAATAGCCTTGAAAATATGATTAGAGTGTCTTCTTCCGACAGTGGATTTAGTTGTGGGATTGTCCCCCTTCGTTTTCGACGACGAAGGATTAGTTGGTATACGTCCGCCTACGTCGAAATGAAAATACTGAATCGATTCAAAAAGTCATCCTATGAGAGTCTTCACGAATACACCGAAGATCGAGTGAAGTTCGAATCGGTGTTTGACGATTGGAGTGACTTTTACAGAAATCTTGGTGCGCGCCCTCTGAATCAAGACGTAGCACAAGTGTGTTTTGGAGGAGTCTTCGCCGCTAACCTCGAAAATATTCGGAATGTCGGAGCCGACGTTTGGAAGAAAGCGGAACATCTTCTCTCACGCGGTAATAATATCCAAGAGGGCCACTATATGGAGCGTGCGTGGGCTGCCTTGCTGGCATCACCCCTGAAAGCATCACAGGTAGACCGGATTCGAGCCTATTCCGATTTCGTTTTCGAAGTCGTCACAGAGGACTCACCAGAGGGCATGCTAGGTGTGATTGCAAAGAAGGCTTGATATCGCATGCAGCAAGACTGAGCCATCTTGCAACACTTCCCAAGCCTAAATGACAAGGCTCTACGGCCTCCATGCAACTCTATCCTTGGTCGTACGACTGTATTGCAATCCATCATGGGATCAAGCTACCTGCGCAAGTGAACCCTTTTGGTAGAAACTAGCGCGGAAGTGCAATGTCTCCTGTTGAAGATTGATTCATTCTCCTACTTGAGTCCTTGGGGTCAAGGGCGGAGACCTTGCGAGACTCATCTTGGAGCAGACCTTTAGCGTCATAGTACAAATGATGAGCAGCGTCAACTAGGTTTAGATTTATTTGCATGTTGTGAGGTTTTGTTCATATACCGGTATTTGGCTTTCGCTTCAGAAGTTGCTCTTGCTTTTGTGTTCCATTTTTCGCCGAATATTGCCTAGTCGTATGGGTCGGAAAATTAGTAATAGAAAAAATGAAAGGCATTTTCAAATCCGAGACAATAACGCATTTCACAATGACCTCGTGGATTTGGATGCAAGGAGTAGACAAGGCGTTGGTGGACAAAGCCATTGATCCAGTATCACCCGAAGATGATCGTCCTTCTGTCATTGATTTGATTCAAGAGCATGCCGATACCATTGAAAAAGTCCGACTTGGGTTGCAAGAGGATCCTCTCTTTGACAAGACCAAGCACGACGATTTGTGGATTTTGCGCTTTGTGCTGAGTCACAAAAGCAAGATGAAACGATGCGTTCAAGCAGCTAAAACGACCTTGGAGTTCCGTGAGAAGTACAAACTGGATGGCATCGATCTGAGACATTTCGAACCACCCCATTTTGAGTCCAAGGATTTGGCCATTGGTGGAAGCCCGTCTGTTGCCCACAGCACCAGTTTGCGGTTTCCCAAGGGAGCTCTTACATTGACTATCCCTAACAGACAACTGGGAACTGTGTCCTTTATGCAGTTTGCTGAAATAGCCAAGGGGGATTTACAAGCGGCCAAAACTCTGTCGGATGTGGATTGGAATGCTCCTTTCATTGCCATGTCGGAATGGAGTTTTCAATGGCTCGATTATATCACCCGAACCACTGGACGATTGACTAAAAATGTTCGCTTTTTGAACTTTCAAGGCGTTAGCTTTTCTGCCATCAACAACAGAAAAGCTGGCAGTCGGGATGGCAAAATCATGGGAGAGGTGAGTCGAATGATATTGTGCCTCACAGTAGCAGGCAATTGCTTCTTGTGGAGATGATAATGGGCTCACACTCTGATTCCATTTGTTTCATGCGATCTTGATATGCAAAGATGGAAGATGTCTACCCCCAATTGCTGCATGCAATTTACATTTACGAGGCCCCACATTGGATTCATGTCATTTGGTCCATGGTTCGACGTATCATGCCCAAGCGAGTGGTGGAGAAGATAGATGTGGTCGAACCCAAGACGAATGCAGATGAATTGAAAAAGATCTTAAGATTTGTAGACCTGAAGACGTTACCTCAATCCTTGGGTGGCAAGAATACAGTGCCGCCGAATGAATGGCCAGTACTGGGATAAGGAGGAAGGGCTCGGCTAGCATTGTACTTCAATTATTTCGTAATCGAAAATGAAGAATAATGCTCTAGAGGTCGACAGGGGATAGTTGGCATATAAAGTCTCGAAAAATCCGGGCAGATATATTACAAGTTTAACGCAGTTCCTAATCACTTCATGGTGTCAAGCCTAGAAAGCTGGAAAGCGAGTACACCTTTTCATTTATGGCGTGCCCCGTATAATTCTCGTACAAGTTCCAAATCACCATGCCTTGCAGCAGTGTGAAGATCCATGATGGAAGCAGAGATATGTTGCGTCTCATGCGGTGTGATTGTCACCGGATGGGAGAACCCTTCACCTGTTCGTACAGAACAACATTGATTGCATAGTGCTCTTCGATATTTGAAATTATACTGTAGTTTCGACTAAAATGCCGATAGTAGGACAGGCAGCAAGATCATTATTATTATGCACTAAGGTCATGTCTACATAATTAGAACACTGCTCCTATTAACTTTATGAGATTCGTTGTCTCTTTTCTTGCCTCTCCTCCTGACATGCTCGCTTCAGAAGCAACCATGGATTTCGGCGGACCATAAGCCATACCTTTTTGTATTGACTGCTCTCGCAGGCTATCTCGCGTGGTGTCAAATTCTTGTCCGTCTTTGCTTCGACGTCAGCATCTCGATCCAGCAATATCTCAAAAATATTCCAATCAGCATTACACATTTTGGTATAAAGGTAGGAATCTCCAAATTCGGCCCAGGGATCTTTTTTGGCATGATAGATGCAGTGACGTATATCCATTATTGTCCTTCGCATCCACTTCGGCACCTCGTTTCAACAAGAGCCGAGCAACGTCCAATTTATGATGTGAGACTGAGAGATGCAGAGGAATTCTGCCGTCCCCATTCTTCGTGTTCACATTGACACCGTGATCCAGCAAAAGCTTTGCAATCTCAAGTGAATCGGGTTTATGACGGGAAAAACATGAATGGATTTCTTTCACAGACCCTATGCAATGGTGTGCATCCTTCACAATCTCTGGCATCCAAACTGGCACCTCGATCCACCAGGAGTCGAGCAAGCTCCGATTGATCATTCCTACATGCTTCGTGCAATAGAGTCGACTCGTCCCTTGGATCTCTTGCGCTCACACTTGCACCGCGATCCAGCAGCAATTGACCAATCGAGCTATCATCTCTGTCACATTCCCTGAACAAACACGTTCTACCATTCTGATCCTTTGCCTCCATATCAACCCCTCGATCCAATAGCAACCGAACAATTTCCACAGTGCATGCACAGTGAAGGGCAGTCGATTTTAGACTATTTGTTGCTTCAGCATCGGCGCCTCGGTCCAATAGAAACCGAACCATCTCCAATCTGCCCATGATACACGCGATGTGCAGTGGTGTGTCACCCTCAATTGTCTGTGCTTCAATATCGGCACCTTGCTCCAAAAGCAGCTGAGCAAGCTCCAAATTATCCCCCCCCTTCAGGTGCACAACTTATAGAATGAAGAGCAGTCGCTTTTTCTCCACATGTTGCTCTAATATCCGCGCCTCGATTCAGTAGCAACCGAGCCAGCTCCAAATTACCCGCGGCACAGGCGATGTACAGTGGTGTGTTACCCCGAACTGATATTGCTTCCATATTTGCACCTCCATCCAAAAGCAACCGAACAAGCTCCAAACCATTTTCCCCCTTCATTTTGCATGCATAATGTAGGGCCGTATAGTTGTATTCATTTGATGGTTCCACAATAGCACCACGATCTACGAGCAGTCGACTAATTTCCAACGAGCCTCGACAGCATGCGAGTTGCAAGGGTGTTTCGCCATTTTTATCCCGTGCTTCCAAATTCGCATGTTGGTCTATTAGCAGGCAAACCATCTCCAACTCGCCAAATTGACATGCGTCATGCAGTGGTGTCCACTCTGAATCCTCGACTTCTTTATAACGAGCACCCCGATCCACTAATAGCTTTGCAATCTCGAAATGACCAGAGGTACATGCCATAGTAAGGGGGATGTGGTTGCGTTTGTCAACTGAGTCTATGTTAGCACCCAGGTCCAGGAAAAATTGGAATGCCTTCAAATGGCCTTTCCTGCATGCATGATGCAATGGTGTGTATCCACAGCTAGTCTTTTTGTTCAAATCGGCACCGTGATCCAACAGTAGTTGAACCATTTCTAGACTGCGACAGAAGTGCAATGGTGAGTAGCCTTCCTCGTACTTTGAATCATGAGCGACTTCAAACTCCTCTAATGTCTTGAAGTCGACAAGACAATCAGTCTTGAGTCTTCTTTTCTTTTTCCATATGCAATTTACATCGGCTCCTTTATCCAATAGTAACTTGGCTATTTCCAAATTTCTCTTTGCGCATGCTACATGCAGCGGTGCTCCTCCAATCATTTTCTCAGACTTAGACTCTTCCTTCACTGCGTTCACACCGGCACCTCTTTCCAGGAGCAACCGTACCACATTAATGTGTCCCTTATTACATGCATAATGCAATGGTGTTGCATCTGAATGTGTCTTTACATCCACATTGGGCTCCTCGATCCAAAAACAGTCGAGCCACCTCCAAATGATTTTCTTTGCACGCCAAATGCAATGGAGCAATATACTTCTCCTTGCCGTCTGATTCGTCATCCGATCCATCATCTGATTCGTCGTCCGATTCGTCATCCGATTCGTCGTCATGCTCCTCCTCGTCGTCGTTGACTTCCTCCCCCTCCTCTTCCTCGTCGTCGTTGACTTCTTCATCCTCTTCCTCATCGTCGGTGACTTCCTCATCCCCCTCCTCGACGTCCTCGAAGTCGCCTGGTTCCAATGCAGCACCTCGATCCAAAAGTAATCGAGCCATTTCCAAGTTCCCAATTGCGCAATGCAACGGTGTTAGACCTGCTCCGCTTGAATCGGAGAACAACATTTTATTTATGGATGCCCCGTTGTCGAGCAATTCCCTGACACGCTCCAAATCACCTTCTTGCGTAGCACTGTAAAGCTCCATTGTCACGTCATGGAATGAGGTTCAATGATGGGTCGCTTTGTTTCTTTTGACAAGATTACTGTCTCTATATAGTCTTGTACGGTACTTTTATGTATACTGCAGTACCTACAGTACAGGTGCATTTTCGAATTTTATCTTGATTTTATATCGTCACCGGATGGTAGTACAGACTACTGCATGCTGAATGCGACGTATCCATCAATAGAATCAATCAAATTACAACCCTTGAGAACGCATCTACCAATGATTCTAGACATGAATCATATTTGGTGTCGATATCATGCTATGGTGACTAGTGAAGTTGCCTCATGTGAATCTTGTGAGAACGAATGTATCGAAAAAATCGATTTTCCAATTATTTCGTCTAAAATACGACAAAAATACTTTTTCACGTTTTGTCGTTGTCAAATAAACCAGCTCTTTTTGCAAAACATTGAATTTGCTATTTCTCATTGCATAGAAGAAGAATACATACGTACACATTGTACGTGTACGTGCACCTCTAAGTACAGCACTGTGCAGACCATATGTAGAGCTGCAATAGTTTACAGTACCTGGTACCGGTACGGGTACATGTACATGTACAGTTTGTGGAACCAAATTCGGAAGATGAAAGAAGACGACCTCGCACCCTTGATCACTTGCCACACCATCATAGTATTGTCACCGACATATTTTCGTCAACTCCCATCATCACTTTGAGTTGTGCTGCAGCCAGGACGAAGCTCTTAGTTATGAAATGGAATAACGAGTCAGTCAGTTACCTAGTATAAGTCATCACAACGAGGAGAAGGATATGAACTGCTACTAGGGGTCCTGCTGCTGCTGGCTGCTCAGTGGTGGCTGCTGTGCTGCATCATGGTGGACTGGGATCGTTGGGTAAGCAAGCCTGTTTCATACCCATCGATTGAATTGATTGGACAAGGATTTGATCGGAGGAATGATTGAGTGAGTTCATGAGAGGTGTGATCTTGTATGGTACCACACCTGGTACTGTACCTGGTTACCGGAGCGTAATTTAGCTTGATCTCATGAAGAAGAGTGTAATCGGTTGAGTCAGTCATCATGAAATGAAAGTGCGAGCATGCATGCTTTGCCGGTAGTTTCGTTTCACTTCAAATAATTCCGAACAGCATCTTTTGGAGCGTACCTACATATTATGATATTCTTCCTTGAAGGTTCTTTATTATTCCGGTCAGAAGCAAGCACTTTGAACTTGAATAGAAATTGCGTTCTCATCGCTGCGTCTGCTCAGGTGTCAGCAAGCATTCTCTCCGACGCATTTTTGATCCTTGCTGAACTGGGAAAACGGAGCTTGTCAAAGGGTGTCAAGGAGGGTGTCAAAAGGTATCGTAATGTCGGAACCCCGAGTGTATATCTATCGCGGTCCCAGGCGGAGGACCATCAATAACGAAGAGAAGAACGAGGATGATCATGACGATCATGATGAATCCTCACCCTCAGCATCTCTGCCAGCAGTTCCCAAGGACATTCATTTTGCCAGAGTGGACGATCCAGTGACCCACATTCCACCCAACACCTTTAAGGATTGCAACGATTTGGTTTGCATTTCCTTTCCCAATGGTTTGGTGGCCATTGGGGATTTGGCCTTTTGTCGGTGCCGCATGTTGCGCGAAATTTCCTTTCCATCATCACCGTTTTTACGATCGATTGGCATTCAAGCATTTATGGATTGTCGAAGGCTGGTCTCAGTCAAATTACCAGAACAGAGTGGATTGCAGGTAATAGGGCCGGGTGCCTTTCAAATGTGCTTTGAACTGACCGAAATTGACATTCCGTCTTCGGTCCGGGTGATTGGAAGTTTTTGTTTTGTCTGGTGTTCCAAGCTGGCCAAGGTTAACCTACAAGAGGGGTTGGTGGCCATCGGAGAAGGGGCCTTTCGAAAGTGTAGTTTGTTGGCGCAAGTACTTGTTCCGAAATCTACCCGAGAGATTGGAGACTTTTGCTTTGCGGAGTGTTACAACCTGATTTCGGTGGAAATCTCGGATCGGTTGCAATATCTGGGACACGGGGCTTTTGCGGAATGCTCTTTGCTGACCAATATTTCCCTGACACCTATGGTAGATCTCACTGGAATGGATCCGTTCTTCCAGTGTACCAAGCTGGTAGAAGCCTCCTATACGAATGAACGCTTGTGCCAACGATATGAGAAGACTTCGACGATTCACCAACTTTGCTACGACCAAGCCTACGAATCCACCCAAGTCTGTATGGAACGAATGCAAGATGCCCTGATGAAGTGCAAGAGTGCTGATCCCTCCCGAATGTGCTGGGTAGACGAATGCGGGTTGACGCCGTTTCATGTGCTAGGCATGTCGAAACGACCCAACTCGTATCTGTTTCAAGCACTGTTGCAGACAAGTCCTTCCAAGCAACTACTATCCGCCAAGGACCGATGGGGAAAGACTCCCCTTCAGTACCTGGCAAAGAGCCACTCCAAGATTGCCAATGAACTGATTCAAATGGTCCTGCATCATACCATTATCCAACGCATTGCCTGGTTGGGACTGCCACGGTGGCGACGAGAATTGTGGACTGCCATTGATGCATTAGAACAAAATGGTGTGACGGAACGAGCGAGGCAAATTGACCAGCTGGAACACCGATTGGCCGTCTTGGAACGACTGGAATCCACGTCGCTTTTGGAATTTGCCGTTTGGCAAAACAGTGTCCAACAGTATTTGGAACCTCCTCCTGATAAAAATGACGAGAACGCATATATGTTTGATGTCGAAAAATATAATCGGCTTCGTTATGGATGCCGTTTCAGCTGTGGATCTGAGATTATCATTTCCTCGGTCGTATCTTGGATAGATCCAATCGAGGAGTCATCGTAGACGATACAGAATATTAGTATATTATAGCATAGAGGAATGTATTTTATAACATACAGAAACCATGTACAGCATTTGACCTTCCATGAGATTACAGTAGTTGCAGTTGCACAACTAGTCCGTTTCCACCAGCAACAAGCAACAACCAAAGGTGTCGTGCTTCCTGAATCTAAAAGGAAAGTTGAAAGTGTCCGTTTTGACGGCCTTCATTGTCTGTGCGCGGTCCGATCAGGCGAACAAAACTGAACGGATGGAAAAAGTTCTGACAGCTGGATGACAGTTGAAACTTGCACTGTGATGTTGCAAAATCAATAACCAAGTCTACAATATCAACAGCAATAATACACACCATGGCATTGAATATAAATGAACAAGCTCGCAAAGAAGCCAATCTTCGACTTCTCCAGCGAACCACGGACCCTACGATTAGCAATATTTTGGATTCCGCCACTCATGTTGTCCTGTACAAATTTGCCCCGGCATCACAAAGTTGGGAAAAATCCAATGTTGAAGGCGGGCTCTTTTTGGCAGTCAAACAATCTGGATACATGATGGTCATTCTGAACAGAAATTCTCCTGATAATTATTCCATTCAGCTGTCCGCCAACTTTCAATTGCAGCATCAAGATCCCTATCTCATCTTTCGTCAGGTCGAACAAGGGGAGACTGTCATTCGCGGAATTTGGTTCCCCAATGCGAATGAGCGACTCACGGTCAACGAGTCTCTCAGTCAAGTGCTAGAGAGACTGCGATCGCAACCGCCAGCGCCTACTCGCACGCCTGTTAATACTCCTGCTCATAAAATACATCCATCTGCTGCTGCTGGATTGGATCAAGGAGCCGCACTGACAGCGCTACTGACACCACTTTCCTTAGATACTGCAGGTGGTGCCACTCCAGTTCGTTCGAATCAACAACACTACGCAGCAATAACAACTCCCACACAACAGCAACCGCAACCCTCACAAGTCCTGGACAAGAAATCTCTGCAATTGGCGTTGCTCAGCTTGGTGCAAGATGATCGATTTTTGGATCTCTTGCATGCACAATACCTAAAGGTAGCCCATGCAAGAGCTAGTCGAGGTAATAATGGTAATTAGCTAACACAATATGATTTACTTTTGTTAAAAGAAACTTCTTTGAATGCTAGTGTATCAATTTGAATCTTATGTAGCGTGGATCTATGATACTTTTGAATTTTGAATGTCTGAATTATACCATTCGGTATGAGCTGGAGCCTTCGGACCGGGCGCTATCATTGTTTGGATCATCTTGGTAGCTTTGGTTTTCCTGCTGTATCAACGGTTCATGGGATATCTTTTCCGTGGGGGAATTCTCGTCGACAGCAAAATCGTGCACTGGTTGGCCAGTCATATCGCCTCCATCTGGAAGCAGCGCCGGGGTCAATGCTCCTAACACAAGAGTGACGGAAGCCACAAGTAAGAGTCGGACAGGTTTTGTCACTAGTGCTCCATTGACAAATTGTGCCACCATAGCACCCACTCGCCCCGATGCGGCACAAACCCCCATTCCCGTGGATCTGACGGTAGTAGGAAAGAGTTCACTCGTCATGGTGTCAATCGTGTTCCAGGCAGCCACTGTAAAACATTGAAAAGTACAGGCACTGCCCACAATCAAAAAGGAATTCAGAGAAAAGGCCCCCAAGGCAAATCCCACCAAACTGGCGGCACTGGCGAGAATGCAGAAGGTCAGCATTTTGCCACGGCTCACTTTGTCCATGTACACTGCCGTCAAAATGTTGCCTGGGAGATTGCTAAAAGCAAACAAAAGGGCATTGAAGTAGACATTCTTCAAGTGGACTTGGACAAATAAGGTATTGATCCAAGTTAATAGACCATAGCTACCAAAACTGAGAGAGAACCAAACCATTTGCAATGGCCAAGTGGTGTTCCTCAATTGTGGTGTGTACAATTGTCTTGATGACAGGAAAAAGTCGTTCAGGGCCATGGTGACCATTCCCCGGCAAGATAATGATTCTGACAAAGGATGCGAGGGAAGGGGAGAATTTGTTGACCGTGATGGAAAGGCTTGCTGGAGTTCTTCCAGAGTCAATGGTGCCTGGGTAAAGCTTGCAATGCTGTTGTCCGAGTTCATTCGTTGAGCCAAAAAGTTGGCCACATCCAGTGCGGCTTCATGCCTCTGCTCAAGCGCCAAAAATCTGGGACTTTCAGGCACCAGCTCTTTGCACAATACAAATCCTAAAAGACTTGGCAGCGCACAAGCCATGGCAAAGACCCTCCAGGATACTGCCATGTGTTCCAAAAGAAGCATTGCCATTAGCGCCACAAAGATACTGCCTACCATCCAGAAACTCGCAACAAGAGTTACGCAAAACCCTCGATGCGAGGGTGGAGCTAGCTCTGTCACCAAAGTGAAAAGGGGTGGAACCGTGGCTCCAATCCCAACTCCGGCAATGCATCGCAACAGTGAAAGGATGTAAACATTGGGTGCCATGGCGCTGAGAATGCCAGCAATGGAATTACAAGCCAGTCCCACCAGCAACACAGGTCGCCGTCCCAACCAATCACCCAAGGTCCCTATGAATAATCCTCCTACGAGCATGCCAAAAAAGACGGCAGCCGCCAAGAGTCCTCCTTTCCAGGAGGAATGTTCGAGTATCGCATCGGTAAACGTCTCGTCACTTAGTATGTAGGACAAGCACAAGATTTCCGAGGCATCGGACGAGTTAGCAATCCCACAAGACAGAATAATGGACCAGTATTTCCACTGGGTTTGCCATGGTTTTTGGTGGTGCGCTGAGGCACTGGAAATATTGTAGGCTTCTTGTAAAAAGTCGTCCAACCGAGAGGTAGCCGTCGTATCTGGTGCAGTAGCCGAGGAAGCTGTGCTACTCATTTCGGAGCTGATGGTATCAAAACGAGTGCTCATATTATTGTTGGATTGATCCTGCGCATTATGATGGTCCTCTGGACTACTGCTAGAATTGAGTGTTTGATTGGTAGAAGAAGATTGATGATGACGCTTTCGGAGAGGAGCCGTCTTCCAATTGATCATGCAAATGTGGGAACATAAATGGCAATGCGAATCCTTCAAGCTGAATAATAATCTTCCCGCTGTATTTCCATCGACGAAGGGAGACTTAGAAAAAATCAACAGAATGCTATTTGAAACTGCATGCATGTACCGGTACCGGCAGGGATGATTATCAACCAAATCTGAAGAATGAAAACGAAGCCATTACGCATTGGGGGTGCTTTTGGGTGAGACCGCAAAGTAGGGGACACCACCTTGAGGGATAGTATTTCAATGATAAAAAACCATTGGCCATCATATTTTAAAGCTGCGGTAGGCGCCCTCCAACAGGTTCCAGCTCAAATTCATAATGGTGGCAGTGAACAACGCTCTACTATATCTACAAAAGCTTTGCTTGCATTTGTTCTGAAGGAATGATTCATTCTATGCTTCTATTGGATAATGGCTAACTTTCTATCAAGTGTGCTCCTGGCCACTGGTCCTCCATTTGAACCAATTATACACCAAACACCAAACCAAGCATCAAGTCATCAACGATATTGTTCAATAGGGACGTCTTGGGCACAATCTCTTCGGGCATCTGCGAGGAGTGATGATGAGAAATCTTCCATTCGTCTCCCTCTTTGGTGTAGACAAAGGAGTATCGCGCTTTCACAGTGTCACCAGTGGCCTGCAGACTGAATTCATAGATTCCATTGTCCATGCACCAACCTGGACCAGTTGTAACAAAACTTTCAAGGATCGTTCCGTGCGGCTTCTTTTCCAAGAAATGAACAAAGTAGTCCTTGATGGAATGGAAATCGGTCCTTGGGATATCACTGACAGTAGGAAGAAGGCAAGGTTTGCTGGAATACCTTGATGCGACTGTGTCTGGGTTGAGAGTCGCCAGTGCGTCGTTCCAGAGGCAGAAAAGGCCACGGACCTCGTCTTCGGAAGGAATGGGGGCACTTATGCCATCAACGATATTGTTTAATAGGGACGTCTTGGGCACAATTTCTTCGGGCATCTGCGAGGAGTGATGATGAGAAATCTTCCATTCTTCTCCCTCTTTGGTGTAGACAAAGGAGTATCGGGCTTTCACAGTGTCACCAGTGGCCTGCAGACTGAATTCATAGATTCCATTGTCCATGCACCAACCTGGACCAGTTGTAACAAAACTTTCAAGGATCGTTCCGTGCGGCTTCTTTTCCAAGAAATGAACAAAGTAGTCCTTGATGGAATGGAAATCGGTCCTTGGGATATCACTGACAGTAGGAAGAAGGCAAGGTTTGCTGGAATACCTTGATGCGACTGTGTCTGGGTTGAGAGTCGCCAGTGCGTCGTTCCAGAGGCAGAAGAGGCCACGGACCTCGTCGTCGGAGAGAATGCTGGGGGCACTCGCATCATCGTCAGAAACAATGACATCGTATTGCATACCAGTTTCAATGCTTGAAAATGATTCGTGATAGGTGTTTTCTTCAACAAAATCATCTTCCTCAGGCTTTGAGGTTGCAAGGGTGTCCAGAGTTACTTCTGATGCATGATTCTTGGAAAGCTTTGATTTCCTTACCAGTTTGTTTACAATCGATTTGGTAGAGATCTTCATGGTGCGTTAGTTTAGCTAGAATGCTGAAGGTTTGGAGCAATGGGATAACGATTTGGTCGTTATCGAATTTATGAGCAAGGTTGTCGGCGAAAAAGTGATCGAAGATTGCTTTCATTTTAATTCCGCCACCTCATTGAGCCCGAGGGCACATGTATTGACCCAAATCATCCAAAACTCCGCGGAGCCTCAACTTTTGTACTTATCGAACAAAAAATATGTTCACCAGTCTGGCGCCATGTTGTTCGATCGTCGAATCAAATACCATTATTTGGTCACTTCACGCCAGAAAAAAGGCATGGGTCATCTTGTTGCGTTGGAAATTGCGACCCAAAGTGTCGTCTCGGATGGAATCAATGACCTCATCCTCAGACGATCGGGGCTCCTCATCGCTCTCTCGGTCGTGCTACTACCGGTACGCCACGATACTTTTAAATACCGGTACGTGGGTCTGTCCGTACCAGTAGGATCAATACCTAGACGATCGGCGCTCGTCGTCGTTCTCTCGGACCATACACTTAGACACAACACTTGGGGAAATCATTCGGCCGGAAATTATAAAAGCCGAAGTATCAATGACTGCAGTAAAAATACCTACCAGTAGACGGAGGCGCTCCTCTTTGCTTTTCGATTATTTCGGGGGAGATATTGCGAAATCCCTTTCTTGTAAGGGTCCCTTCAAAAGGGGGATACGACCCCTCCGATTGTACAGATTCCACGTCACAAGTCGCAAGTGAAAGGTGATGTGGTGCGTCATATCGAACGAGAAGATATGACACGAACCTTCGCCATTCAATTCCATTCTGAAACACATCAAAAAATCAACGACAGAGCAAGCTCTCTCTCTCTACCTCACATTCTACTTTTTTCTGAAAGAATGAAGTTGTTGAACTCTTCCTTGCTGCTACTCGCTCTCCAGCCAAATCTGGCGCTTGCTTGGGGGCTTAATCCAACAGGAATCTCACCATTGAAGTCTTGTCGTCCTACACTTGGCACATCACCACGAGGTCCTTTCAAGTTCACGTCGAGTATTTCACAGCCTCGAACAAGTGGGACATGCTTGACAACTTCCAAAGATGCCGTTGAGGGAGAGCCTTCACGCGGATTTTTTAGCAAGGTAGGTTCTACGAAACAGTCGACGTCAAGAGGTCGCGTAATTTCAATTTCATTGGATGCTGATTGTCAATTTTTTGTTATTTTGGCAGTTCAAAGCCGCCATCCCGCCAGCCGAGGAAAGGAAGAAGTTGGTTCCATTGTCATTGATGTTCTTTGCAATTCTATTCAACTACACAATCCTCCGAGATACAAAGGATGTGTTGATGGTGACAAGTTCAGGTGCCGAAGGTATGTGTATGGTCATGGATCTAATCGTATATCCAAATTTTACCGACCTAATATCATCATCATGTTGTGGTTCCAAAGTGATTCCTTTCATAAAGACATATGTCAACTTGCCTGCAGCAATTGGCTTTACGGCTCTATATGCAAAGTTGAGTGACTCGATGGAGGACACCTCTGTGTTTTATTCAGTTGTCGCAAGCTTTCTCTTGTTCTTTTCGAGCTTTGCCCTTTTCATCTATCCAAATCGAGATCTTTTGCATCCAGTCAGCGCTGTCCAATGGCTATCGACGCGTTTGCCTTTAGGGTTTTCTGCGCCACTTGCCATCATTCGAAACTGGAGTTTTAGTTTGTTTTACGTCATGTCGGAAATGTGGGGAAGTGTCGTATCCAGTCTCCTCTTCTGGAAGACGGCAAACGGTAAGCATGATTTGTCCGTTCGTTCAGTTGACAGTCACTTTGGGACAAACTCACATCTGCGTTTTCAAGACGTGACGACTGTGGAAGAAGCAAAGAAGTATTGTAAGTCCAAAAAAAATTATCTAGGTACTCGACTACTGATCTGCCACCTTTTACTCACCAAGTGCATTCATACAACTATTACTACAGATCCTCTATTTGGGCTCGGAGCCAATGTAAGACAATGACGTTTATGAATGAAAATGGTTTTTATGTATCCTGATTTGATGAATTAATTGAACCAATGAATTGAAGGTTGCTTTGATTGTTTCCGGACAATACGTCCGATGGGTACGTACAAAGGGTATTGGACTGTTCATGGAAAGAAGGTCACTTACTTATTCATGCAAATTCTATAACAAATTCAGGTGTCCAACTTGAGAGCTAATTTGGATCCAGGAGTAGACGCATGGGCGGTTTCGCTTAGGTTCTTGATGGGTGCAGTCTTAACATCTGGGACGACATTGTTGATGACGTATAGGCACTTGCAAAAGAATGTTGTTGGTACTGTGAAGCGAAGTCCTGGAGCCCCGAAGAAGGCAAAGGGGCCAAGAATGACCATGAAGGAGTCGGCACAATTTCTTATTAACTCGCCGTATATCCGTAATTTGGCCATGCTTGTCATATCCTATGGCGTGTGCATCAACATTGTTGAAGTGAGCTGGAAGGCAAAACTGAAGGTACGAAACATGCTTTTTGTCCATCGCTAACTCCACACTATAGTATTTCTCACCGCGACTACTATTACAGGAAGCATTCCCATCTCCTAATGAATACTCTGCGTTTATGGGAGCCTTCAGTTCGGTCACTGGATCTGTAACATTGCTGTAAGTGATGTCGGTGTTGTCGAAATCAACAGCAACTTCTTGGTGAACTAAGCATCGTTGTCTTTTCTCTTTCTCGCAGCATGATGCTTCTTGGACGAACCATCTTTTCCAAGTTTGGGTGGAGATTTGCAGCCCTTGTGACACCAAGCGTAAGAAATCATCGACGTCATTGAATCAAAAAACATTACTGTTTGTGGACTCATATCCTTTCCGCCATTTTTGTTTGCAGATGATTGGGGTTACTGGATTGTCTTTCTTTGCGCTGAACTATTTCTCCGACTTTTTTGCTCCTCTCTCTGCGGCGTTTGGAACGACACCGTTGATGATGGCAGTCATTGTAGGAGCTGCGCAGAATATCTTGAGCAAGAGTTCAAAGTATTCGTTGTTTGATCCGTGCAAGGAAATGGCGTACATTCCACTGGACAAGGACTCAAAGACAAAGGGCAAAGCAGCAATTGATATTGTAAGTAGCTTCCGTACCCTCGAATACAATCATGTTTGTATCCCGCTCGATCTCATGAATAAACTTTAGATCGGAAATCCTTTAGGGAAAAGTGGGGGTTCCTTGATACAGCAAATCCTAATCTTTAGTGTTGGCAGTCTTGCAGCAGCAACACCTGTAAGTGAAAATGGGAATGATGATGGCTGTACTTTTGTTGTACGATTGTTGACTGACTCAAAACTTGTTTGAAACAAACATGTATGCTACTTCCATCTCCAGTACTTTGCGATGATCCTTATGGGCATGATTTATCTTTGGATTAAATCCGCCAATTCGCTCTCCGTCCAGTTCGATGCGGCAATGGAAAGTTCGGGAGAATAAGGACAAAGAAGCTTTACTTCTATCATACCGCCTGCATGATGACCCAATAATATCACTACTTGATGAAATAGCCTCAAGTATGGTTGTTAATTGCTAGTAAAAACACATACTACCGGACGAAATTGTGTCTTTAGTAGAGATCTCGGGGAATTGTCGGTTTCATTGTAATTGCTCCATGACACACAACAGAGAACCCTCCCATCGCCGCTCAACACAAGTGGAGTAGGAAGAATATCATAGACGACGAACTTCTCTCATGAAATAAATGTCAAGCATTTTGTGATGGGCGCCCCAAGCAATCCAAAAGATACCGCGTACGACTCGAGGTTTTCCGTTGCGTAACGACTAGTTCGCGCCAGTCAGTTTGAAAGTCGTATAATTCTACTGGAACACGCCGGCAACCAGCATGGAGGGAAGGATACACACATAACCGCAAAACCGATTTGTGTTTAGGGCAACTCTTGTTACGAGCTCCAACTTTCCAACCAATGTCAATTAACCGACTAATACTCACGGGAGCGAGAACCAAGGATTTGCTCTGCTGGTGTTGTTGTTGTATCGTGAAAGGACCGCAATGCTTGATTATTTTACGTACTCGGGTGTTTCACAATCAGGTGTTGAACCGGAAGGAGACAATACTCGTACTCGAAGTGAGAGAAGAAACAACAGGAGTCATCGAGAACCACTCCATCAGTATTACTCACCGCCACGAACATCGCGCTCTAGTAACAATAACAGAAGGATGAGTGAACAGCAGTGTCCACCCGGAAGTAGGTTCGATTGTACGCCGTCATTGCCTGCACAGCGACAGCCACCACGCAATCCAACAAATGATACTCGCACTGGTAACCACAGAGGTACGGCAGCGCGTTCTCCAGAAGCCCAACAACAACAACAAGAAGGAGAACCCGCTTGGTGGAATCCCTTGGAAGGTGTTTGGAATGCCTTTATGGAGGAGCCACAGGAAGCAGAATTGCAACAACAGCGGCAGCAACAACAAATGCAACTACAAAAGTTGCAGAAACGAAAGGAGCGCATGGAACAGCAACGACTCGAACACCATCGCAAGCTGCAAATGAAGACACAATACAATGATCGTCAGCAGATGGATGGCATCTTGCGGGAAGATGCCCAACACCACCATGAATGGATGGTGCCACCACCACAAATGGAACAGGACGATCATCGTGCTCGTGGTCTTTCCCCCCATCGATCTCAGCCTCGACAACGTCCTCTGCAGGCAAGGCCTCCAGTTGGCGGAGCTTTTGAAAAGGATGGCTTTTACAGGGAAAGCAACAAGCCTAGACAGCAACAGCAACATTTGTCTCCCAAGCGCTCTCCATTGCGTCCTTCCAGACAACAACAGCATTTGTCTCCCAAGCGTTCTCCATTGCGTCCTCCCCGATCGCCCCTTCGGAACCAACATTCTCCCGTAAGATCACCTCCTCCACCACCCGAGAAACCATCTACTAGTGGCATGTGGTACTTTTTCTATGGCACCGAAAAACGTCGTCTCAACTTTTGGACCATCCTGTCCATTCTCATGTTGGCACCCCCCATTTTCTTGGGTGGCTACTATGCGGGACATGGATTGGAGTCCAACCCTCGCACGTGGGTGGCCGGCAACGGTGGAAGCAATGGCAATGATGGTGGCGACTTGCCGGGCCCAGGAGGTCCCGACCCGTTTCGTCCTACACTTCCACCATATGTGTACGAGACCAACATTTTCATGACGCAAGATGAAGTATTGAAAGAAGACGAACGCTTGTTCTTGACATCGACAAATCAAGGAGTCCATTTGAAACAAGAAGTCAATGGCAATTTAGTCTTGTACAATCGAGACAAGACTGTTTTGTGGCACTCAGGAGTCATTCGAGCCAAAGCCACTTCGAAACAAAGTTATTCGACCACTCTACAAGGCGATGGCAACTTGGTGACCCATTCGACGATCTACGATGCCACCCAACGCATGTGGTCCACCCAAGTGGAATGGAGCAGTGCCAGTGAGTCCTTGCACCATGGAGAATATACACTCATGTTGACACCCAAAGCGGATGGACTGATGATTATTCGGCGGATGGACAGTGACATCATGTGGTCGACCGTCCCCGTGGAACTGGAAGCCTCTCCGACTGCCACTCCTTCAGTGATGCCCGTCCAAACGGCTCGGCCCACCCGACCACCCGTCGATTATCCGACCCCCAATCCCACCATGTATCCAACAAAGACTCCCACCTTGCGACCCACCGACTATCCCACCATGGCACCATCCCCACGCCCAACCATGTTTCCATGGCCCGCGACGGTGCCCCAATCCCAAGTGTACTCGCTCGAATCAGGACCCTTGGTGGGACATACCACCCACAATTCGTGCAAGTTTTGGGCGTTTTTGGGCCGGGCGGTTCCCATGCAGCTAATCTATTGGCCCAATGGTGGCAGTGTTGACTATCAAACGTCCATGCAAACAGTCACCTTGTATCCCGATGCAGAGTCCAATGGGGCCGCGATTGAAACCATTCAAGGGTTATTGCCTGATACCGTGTACTTGTACGAAGTCCGTATCAGCAACGAATGGATTTCTCAAGGACACTTTAAGACGGCACCCATGCCGAAACAAGCAACTCAATTCAAGTACTTGCTGGCCTCGTGCATGAATGTCAAGTCCAATGATGGTGGATATCGGAACCAACCAGTTTGGAATGAAGCTTTGGACAAGGGTGTCGATTTTGCTATGCTACCAGGAGATACTGTCTATCTGGCTAACAATGATTGGACTGTGGAAGGAGAAATGATTTACGATCGTATATGGTATCGGTACGTGTTGTGAATGGAACTGAAGTGAATGGAATTGAAATTGAAATTGAAATTGAAATTGAAATTGAATTACCACACTATTGCATTTGCTTGCAACCCACATACTCACGCACCCATTATCATTTCTCTCTCTCATATCTTTAGAAACTTGCAACAACGAGCCGAAGTCCATTTCGCTCGTCTCATCAAGACAGTTCCTACCTATGCAATATGGGACGATCATGACTACGGCAAGAACAATGCGGAACATCGTCAAAAGGGCAAGGAAAATTCACTGCAAGCATGGGGTCATCTTTGGCCCAATCCCTACCAAGGATCTGCCAAGGGTGCCGGAAACTATTATTCGTACAGTTGGGGAGACGTGGACTTTTTCGTTTTGGATTGCCGCTGGTATCGAAACTCGTACAATGGTACCTTGTTTGGTGATCCACAACTGGAATGGTTGGAAGAAGAGTTGATTGCTTCGGAGGCCAAATTCAAAATCATAGTGTCTGGTAGCGATGTCATGGAAAAAAGCATGACCCGCGACTTGAAGGATATTGGTAGGATTGTCGCTAGAAATTCCGTGTCGGGAGTATTGTTCAACTCGGGTGATATTCATCGCAACGAATTCAAGGTGCAAGACATTGAAGGTTGGCCTTACAGGGTGCACCAGCTGACTTCTTCCGGTATTGCCCGAGTCTGGAGGAGAAATTTTGCAATCATCAATGTCGATACAGGTTTGAGTGATCCCGAAATCAAGTCCGAATTCTACGCGGCGGATTCTCGACAGCAATTCACCACCTGGTCCAACGATCCCAACTTGGAATGTGGGGAGGATGCGGAGAATGAAAGCCGGCAAGCGAAGTGTACCCAACGCATCCGCTTGAGCGATTTGACGCCTCGTTAATTCATAGGTCTGACTGACTCACAATTTGTGAGAAGACTAGCTAGACCACTGTATCATCATCATAATCATATAAGATTGCAAGAATGATGAAGTCACAATAATAATGCTGGTATGAAGAAGCCTCATACTGTGGTATATTTACACATAATTCATATATCTAATAAGTCAAAAACTACTAAGAAATGCTGATGCTAGTTGATGCTAGATACCTACTGCATGAAAATAGATACGATTGCCTCCATTTTTTATCCCTCCATATCGTAGCGCACACGTGCACCTGCCGGTATACCAGCACTCAGTTGAATCATCCTTGGTTGAATGAATACTCGTAATGATGTTCAAGTAATACCAGTACTGCAGTAGACCCAATAATATCAGATGAATCCAAGGCGGACGACGGGCAGGTAGCTTCAAGCGTGACAACGGACAGTGTGAGGTGGAAAAGCAGGAAGGACAATGATGAACGATTGATCGCTACCGGTACAGGTACACATTACACTTGTAACGGTACATGATGTCAGTTAGATCGTGTCTCGTTTGCATCTGGCAACATTGCTGACATTCAACTAGCAGGTGAAGTAAACCATTGTACCAAGATTATGCACATATAAAGCTCTATACCAGTATTGGGTGGACGAAAATAGTTAGGTGGGACAATGAATGAGGAAAGAATTAATTTAATAAAGTGCATAGTAGTAGTCTGAGGTGCTCATGTACGTTGTGTCAGTTAGATCGTGCCAACAACATCGCTGATAGTTGCCTATTATTGCATACACATGAAACTTCTTTTGTCAGATGCGAAGATTGAAACTTTTATGGCGGTGAGAGCAATGCTACTGAATGATGCACATGTACGTTGTGTCAGTTAGATGACGTCTCTTGCAGCCAATAACTTCGTTGATGGTCAAATACTAGGAGACGAAAACCGTTACACACGAAACTTCTTCTCTACTCACCAAGATCGAAACTCCCATGTGATGAGGGCATTGCATGCACATGATGAGTTTGGCAGTTAGGTAATGTTCTTTAGAATCAACAGCATCGCGCATCCTCCACAATATTAGATACACATGATGAAAAGTCCCTAATCAACTGGAAGATCGAAATATTTGGATCAGACAGCCACGCTTATAAGCCGACGCATGCCCGAAGCATGTCCGGCGTTCGCAAACTTCTCGTAAGAACTGATCGTGCGTACTGTGCACCTAGGCACGCACGCTTCTAATTGCCGAACCGATATTGGAAAGACCCGCCATTTTTCCCAACGGCTGTGCGGAGTCAGCCATTTTTTCAAGCAGCTTGCGGTTGCTATAGTATTTGAAAATTCATCGGGAGGATTCAAGCAAAAAGAAGAGAAAGAGTAATTCAAACAACTCAATACTCTCAAGCAACTATTCCTCGTTAGTGTCATTCGTTCAGAATCAATAGAGACATCGTTCGTAGTTCCACCACAACTGGCTGCAGCAAAATGAAGAATCAAGCCCGCTCATCAAAATCTGGCGGTGGCAATGGTACTGCCGGCAAAACCCGATCACCAGATTCACCAACTCCAACCTTGTCACCCAGGAGAGGAGAAAAGGGACACCCACCAACTCCCGAATCACAGTCTTGGTTTGGCAGTGCTTGGAATGCCATGTCGGGAACACCACCTAGAAACAGTCACCAACCACCAAACCAAAGCACGCCCACCTACACCCATTCGGACCTCAATGGCGATCACCACTATCACGGCTTGGATTTGCCAGAGGATACTATGAACGGTAATAGCAATAGCAATACCACTCCCTTTCGCATCCAACCACGATCTCGGGCTTCCACGGCTGATCAGGACGATGAGGAAGTCATTTACATGGAGAAACAACCCAACACTCCCTTGCGCAACCGTTCTCCTATGATTCAATCCTACAATGCTTCTGCGGCTAATCATGCCAGGTCCTTGCCAGGTAGTGGAGCCTCAACTCCATTGCGCAACCGATCTCCCAAGATGACCAACAGGCCTCCCATGCTGCCCAGTGGTGGAGCAGTGCAATCTCCCCGCCACATTCAGCAACCAGATCTCTCCCAGCCTGTAAAGTCTCACTTTCGCCGTCCTTACTCTCCCGTTCCGGTTCCCTCTGGTGAACCTTTCAGTAGAAAAGTGTCCAAGCCATCCATCGAGAATAGTAGCTCGTCGTTGAGGAACAATCTTGGTTTCTTGAACAAGCAACGTGCTACCCTTTGGACAGTGCTTTCGATTCTATTCTTGGGACCCACTGTGATCATTGGAGGCCGCTTCTTCATGGGGCCACCGCCCTTGGTGGGCATCAATGGTGAACCACTAGTCTCGGTTGGAGATGGTATTCTCATGGACAATACCATGATGGACAATGCCGAACATGATCATCGTTCCCTTTCCATGTACGATACCAACACCTTCCTAATACAGAATCAAATGTTGAACGCGGGGGATGGCAAAACAGTATCTGTCAACAATCGCATCAAGTTGAAGCAACAACGCGACGGAAACTTGGTCTTGTATGATAATGGAAAAGCTCTTTGGAGTAACCGAAACAACAAGGGTACTTCTGCAAGAACTGCATATGTGACCATCTTGCAAGGAGACGGAAACCTCATTACACGTTCCATGACCTTTGATATCCGAGCCATGAGATGGGTGACCGATGTGGAATGGAGCAGTGGATCCAGCAAGGGCAACGGAGAATATCTACTCATGCTCACACAAGACCAAAAGGGACTCATGATTGTTCGCCGCTCTGACAGCAGAGTCATTTGGTCCACTGTTTCCGGGGCCAAGGTGGATGCCCCTGCTCCCGTTCCCCGACCCACTCCACGCCCTACTTCACGCCCAGTTGCACCACCACCAACTCCGCAAGTGGTGACACCCAAGGTGACCCCATATGCCAGCCAACCTGGAATCACTTCGTTGAATTTCCCATTTCCCTACACGGTTCCCAAGAATAACGACTACAACATCCAATCGGGACCTATGGTAGGACATACCACTCACAGCTCGGCCAAGTTTTGGGTCTATTTGGGAAGTGGCACACCGATGCAATTGGTCTACTGGCCCAAGGATTCTTCGGAAGGAAAGGCAGTTAGCTTGGTTCCTGAAACTTCCAAACGCAATGCGGCCATCAAGACCATTACTGGCTTGAGAGCCAATACTGTGTACTTGTACGAGATTCGCATCCAAAACAAGTGGCTCGCCCAGGGACACTTCAAAACGGCACCGTCACCAGGCCAAAGGTCTTCCTTCAAGTACGTCTTGGCATCCTGTATGGACGTCAAGTCCGACAATCATAAGAATCAGCCTGCGTGGACTGAAGTCCTCAAGAAGGGTGTCGACTTTGCCATGTTGGCTGGAGATACCATCTACTTGAATCACAAGGATTGGATGCGAGACTGGACAGTGCTCTATCATCGTATTTGGTTTCGGTACGTTGCTTACTATTGAATACTGTTGTTGATCGTAGTTTGTTCAACGACACTCTCTCTCACACGCATCGATGTTTCTTTTCAATCGTAATATTCAGGTATTTGCAACAACGAGCAGAAGGCCATTTCGCTCGTTTCATCAAGCAGGTGCCTACCTACGGAACCTGGGATAACCATGATTACGGACATGATTATGGAGACTACGTTCAAGCTGGAAAAGAAAACTCCCTCAAAGCCTGGGGGCATCTTTGGCCCAATCCTTACCAAGGCTCTTCAAAGGGTGCGGGAAACTATTACATGTTCAGTTGGGGTGATGTGGACTTTTTCGTTTTGGACTGCCGATGGTACCGAAACTGGGACACTGGCACACTCTTTGGGCAACCACAACTTGACTGGCTCGAGGACGAGCTCAAGGCATCTAGAGCGACCTTCAAAATCCTTATTTCCGCCAGTGATGTTATGGAAGAATCCATGAGTTCCGATCTCAGACGCATTGGTAGAATCGTCTCGAGGAATAATATCGATGGAGTCTTGTTCAACTCGGGCGATGTTCATCGCAACGAATACAAATCACAAAGTATTGACAACTGGCCTTACAGAGTTCATCAATTCACCTCCTCTGGTGTTGCAGTGGTTTGGAGACGAAACTTTGCGATTGTCAATGTCAATACTGCCATTAGCAATCCAGAGATTACCGTGCAATTCCACTCTGCGGTTTCCTCGAGTCAGAATACGGACTGGCAAAACGACCGCAACTTGGTTTGCAGTCGAATCGGTGGCAAGAACCGTAACCAGGAATCCCGGTGCACTCAAACCATTCGATTGAGCGACTTGAGAGCCTAAAGAAGAGGCAGATTGGCAGTGATCAATGCGCTATTCTAGAGAAGTGACTTCAGAAGTCACTCCTCATTATATTCATTCATTCATTCGTTTGTTCGGAAGAAACATAGACAAATGGCTTACACCACAGCCACATTCGTATCAGTCCACCGCCAGTTAGGGTTGGTCAGTCACATAAGTAGTTGTCATATACATTACATATAGTTGAAGTTTATCATGAATGCTACGAATATTTGAAATAGTTTTAGTTTGAAACGCTACAAATGTTTGGATGTTCCATGTCATCACACATGGCGAAACGGGTAAACGGGTGTAGCGGATCACAGAGAGACGGCCGAAAACCGTTAGTGCGAGAAAAATAACGATTGCAACCGACATCACAAAACTAGAATACCGACACAAAAATAAAACCGTCACCTAAAAATATACGACCATGCCAAGGGCGATACCCAGCAAGTTAGACCTTAATCGACCATCTTTTGACGTAACAGAAGCCGTGGAGGATGATGATGATCTCTCAGAGTCAGAATTGGAGCATGAACCCCCGAAAGTCAACTCGAAGTGTCTTGTGATCCTTTGCGGAATTTTGTTGTTACCGTTCATCTGCGGCGTGGCATACTTTCTGCTATATGTATATGTACCTGAAACAAGAGGGGTTTCTTATTTATCGGGTGTACCAAGCGGTATCCATCAATCTGGGCCTCTCGTGGGACACACAACTCACAATTCAAGCAAGATTTGGTTCTACCAAGGCGGCGACAACGAGCCGATGAAAATCGTCTACTGGCCCCACTCAGAAGACAGAACAGAAAGTTTTTATTACCCGGATGACAAAATAGAGGGCTTTTTCTCAGCACCAAAAGCAGTCGATTTGGTTCCAGATCCAGAAGCCAATGGGGCAGCAATGTCCACCATTCAAGGCCTGGAAGCAAACACTACATACCGCTACGAAATCCATCTAGCCAATGAATCAATCGCGCAAGGCCAGTTCAAGACGGCGCCACTTCTACACAGGGGTGCACATGATCCTCCAAGTAATGGTACAACACCTCCTTCGAGCAACGACACATCAATTTCTATTGGCAACGACACATCATTTTCTATTGGCAACGACACTTCATTTCCTCTGAGCAACGACACATCATTTTCTATTGGCAACGACACTTCATTTCCTCTGAGCAACGACACGTCATTTTCTATTGGCAACGACACTTCATTTCCTCTGAGCAACGACACGTCATTTTCTATTGGCAACGACACTTCATTTCCTCTGAGCAACGACACATCATTTCCTCTGAGCAACGACACATCATTTTCTACTGGCAACGCCACTTCATTTCCTCTGAGCAACGACACGTCATTTTCTATTGGCAACGACACTTCATTTCCTCTGAGCAACGACACTTCATTTTCTATTGGCAACGCCACTTCATTTCCTCTGAGCAACGAAACATCATTTTCTATTGGCAACGATACTTCATTTCCTCTGAGCAACGACACTTCATTTCCACTAAGCAGCGATACATTTTTCCTTCCAAGCAACATCACATCTTTTATTCCAAGTAATGACACATCATTTCCATTAAGCAACGAGACGACATTTCTACCGAGCAGCAATACATCTTTTCCTTTAAGCAACGATACGAATTTTCTTTCAAGCAACGATACATCTCTTCCTCTGAGCACCAACGACACATCATTTGAACGGAAACAAGGGTTATCATTCAGATATTTGTTAGCATCCTGCATGAATGTCAAGTCCTATACACAAGGATACATGACGCAACCAGTATGGGACGAAGTCTTGGAAAAGAATATTGACTTTGCATTGTTGCCTGGAGATACTGTCTACATGAACTACAAGGACCGGAGTCCTCAAGGAGAAATCAAATACAATAGAGTGTGGTTCCGGTAAGTCTTTCTGTCTCGTTGCATCATTGGTGGAGCGGAAGAATTAATGCCGAGTGGCGAATCTGGTGCTAACGTCATATGTTTTAAAACTGCGTGACAGACATCTACAACAAAGGGCCGAGACCCATTTTGCTAATTTTATCAGCAAGACACCAATCTACTCCACATGGGACGATCACGACTATGGCAATAATGATGCAGATCATAGCCTGGCAGGGAAGGAAAACTCGCTCGCTGCTTGGGGACATCTTTGGCCCAACCCCTACCAGGGATCGTCCAAGGGCACCGGAAACTATTACTCGTACAGCTGGGGAGATGTGGATTATTATGTAATGGATTGTCGCTGGTATCGAAATCCGCACAATGGCACACTGTTCGGCAAGCCTCAGATGGAATGGCTGGAAGAAAAGTTGCTTGAATCTACTGCCGCTTTCAAGATAATAGTTTCAGCGAGTGATGTAATGGAAAGAGGCTTGACTGGTGATTTGAAGCAAATCGGCAAGGTGGTCACCAAGTATTCCATATCAGGCGTTGTATTCAACTCGGGGGATATCCATCGAAATCAGTTCAAATCGCAAAAAGTGAGCAACTGGCCCTACCCGGTAGTCCAAATCACTTCATCCGGCATAGCAAGGGTCAAGCAACGTCCTTTTGCTATAATTACGATTGACACTAACTTGGAGGATCCCGAAATGCTGACCCAGTTTTACATTGCAGACTCCAAGGAACGTGACACGACGTGGTCCAACAATGCCACAGTAGACTGCCACGAAATCCGCAAGAGCAAAGATCGAGACTTGAAACAACGGTGCAGCAAAGTCGTTCGATTGAGTGACTTGACTCCATCATAAATGATTGGTGGACGCAGAGCCATCATATGAATCAATCCAGGAAATAACATCTTTGAGTCAGCAGCCTTTACTCAATGGTGTAACGGATGAGAGTCGCAATTTCGTCCTTTATAAAAAAAATGTGTGGAATTTGTTTGAATGTAGAAATTCGTATACCAGTCTATGCTGTCTTCTCTTGCCATGATTGACCAGTAACGATTTCTTCGCTGTGATCTGTCAAGACTTCCCCCATGATCTGTCAAGACTTCCCCCCCCCCCACCTCTGAGCCCATTGGTCAACGCTGATATTGCCACCCATGAAGACTGGTGATCTGGAGGCGGTAACTGGTACTGGTACAGTACTGTAGCTTGCTGATGGACTCACTCGTGACCCGTTGTGTTCCAGACTTTCTTCAAAGCGAATTTCAAACAATCGAATTTTCGTCGCTCTTACACATGCAATAAGATATAACGGTGAATCTGCAGTGATGAATTGATGAATCTAAGAGCGTTTTGATTACTGTACAGTACATTTATATGTAGGTAGTGTACGTGTAGGTGGTATACACGTGTACTTTGATAACAGAGTTTGGGACCCATGCGTGCAAGGCTAATTTGAAACTTAGTATTTTGCGGTAAGATTCATCGTGCGCGAGTTGGACGGTTTCCCATCTGTAATTTGGTAGCGCTCTAGTCCTTAACGGATACAAATTCGAGAGCCTGCGCTAGTCACCTTTTGGAAAGTCCGGCATATTGCGAGTGAATCATGCACCTCGAAGCAGGCAAGTTCGTTTTGAATCAATTATACCGGTATGTGACACATTCATTCCCAGCCGGTTACACCCCATTACTCACTGTAAATCAAGTTTCTTCTCCCACTTTTGAATCTACGAACCTTCCATAAAGCGGAAAGTGTTTTGACGATGACAGAAGCTGCACCTAGTAAACCCGAGCTTGACAAGTCTTCCCTCGCGGAAACAGAGACAAGTACAGAGAAAGACACTGAAAAAAAAACAGATAATAGTGTAGATGAAGACAATGATGAGAAGGATAATGCAGTTGTGGAAGAACTGGTAACCACGCACAAAGCCTCAGTGATTTATGGCACTCTATGCTGTCTTCTGCTGTTTCTTCTGATCGGTGGCATAACGTACGCTGTCCTTTATATGCCCAAATCAAATGACCTTCCTTCTACATCACCAGGAGCAGGAGCACTAGAAGAAATTTCTACAGACGATGACACTAACGAGATTGTCTTCCAGCCAAGCATCAAGATTGATGTTCCGGCTGTCAGTGATGAAGAAACGACTGTCATTGATGAAGAAAGCTCCGGCGGAAGCAGTGGTTTTTCTTTGGTAAACTCACGTGCTAGCCTCTCCAACTTTAACTGGGGAGCAAACACTTTCTTGACAAAGGATCAACGATTATATCAAGACAACAGAATCGCGAAAAGGCCAGGCAACAAGGCATACTATCTCCAACAACAGTCTGATGGTAACCTTGTTCTCTTCGATCAAGATAACCGTATTTACTGGAGCAGTGGTATTGTTCACCGTCCCTCGAACAAGAGGTACTGGTCAGTCTTGCAAGGTGACGGCAACTTGGTGACATATTCGAAAATCGGCGACAACAGGCCCAGGGTAGAATGGGCTAGCAATACCCCATCTGGAAATGACAATTACTTTCTTGTGCTGTCACAAAACCGCGACGGACTGATGATTGCCCGACGCAATGGTGGTCAAATCATTTGGTCCTCAAGATCAGGTGGTGGTGCTGCGCCCTCTGGAGGAGGGGGCGGAGGAGTAGATGTTCCTGCCGCTTCTACCAGTGGTGGCCGGATTACCTATGTTCCAGGAAAGTTGTCTCGCAGAGAAAATGGCTTGCGATTGAGCGAAGGCCTCCGAAGTCGTATTGTGGCTCGAACCGGAGAAAGGGTCCTTTTGGATGGCCGAAACAATGCCAGATCTGGTGAACGGTTCCACGATGAACCCGATGGAGCAGGCGTCTTTGAGGATCCCGAAACTGGTGGCTGGGTTTACGTCAGCAATAGTGAGGTAAAGGAACCAAGAGGTCAAGGTGGAGTGGGTGGTATCTTTTTTGACAAACATGCTCGTACCACGGATTATCGCATGTTGCAGCGAGGAACCACCGCGAATTGCAGCGGTGGTAAGACTCCTTGGAATACATGGGGTAAGTAGCTTCCTAGCTAGCTCACACCAAGCGAACGTTCGTCTCTACCTTTCGATTCATTCTAACACAATTTCCTTTGATTCTATTCTCAATTACAGTCAGTTGTGAAGAGACAGAAAATGGCCGTGTCATGCAAATTGATCCATTCGGACGACGGGGAATGCAGTACATGACTATGGACCGTGGCTATTTTGAAGCCTTTGCCTCTGACATTCGAGACCGAAACAACCCTCGATTCTTTGTCACTGAAGACAAGGAGCGAGGCCCCCTGCGCAGATTTACTCCCCACTTTAAGAATTGGAACGATCCTTGGCAGCTTCTTCACTCTGCGGGAACCATTCATTATTTGGTGCTTGAACCTCGTGGTGGTGGCAGAGGGACCTTTCGTTGGACTACTGACAAGAATTATGCCAAGACCAATGCTCAAATGTATTATCCGTTTTCGGAGGGCATCGATGTCTATCGGAATCAACTATTCTTTACTATAAAGGAACGAAAGCAACTCTTCATTTTGGATTTGGACAAACATACCTTTGAAAGGCAATCCACACGGTCGGGAGTCTTTGATGGTATGCCCGATCAAGTCCAGAGAATCGTTGACGATGGCCTGTTGTACTTTTGTGAAGAAGGCGGAGTTGAGAATGGAGTTCATGCTCGTGATACCAATGGGTGGTTCTTCACTGTCCTGTGAGTTTCTTATTGTTACTCGTGAGGAAAGATTCCACCGTTCACCGGAAATACTAACACATTTGTTTCCCTCGTTTCAGGGAGAGCGACACGTTCAATGATGAAAGTACAGGTTTGGCATTTTCACCAAACGGAAAACGAATGTATGTATCATTCCAAAGTTCAGGAACGATTTATGATATCTGGAGGGAGGATGGACTTCCTTTCCATGGCCAGACATTGAATGTCAGGTACCATTGAGCATTGAGCCTTCACGAAGCGGTACGAGTAGTACCATCTGATATGGTCAAAAACTCATCTATTTGTTCATGACATTTTGAGAGGACCAAGGTAGGACCTAGGACTAGAGTAGAGAAATTAGGAATAGTATAGAATCAAATTTTCTTTAGATATTTATATATATATATATATATGGATAATAGCAATATCATGGACAGTATTGACAAAATAGTGGTGTTACGCTTTGAAGACCAATAATAGCAGAAAAAGGACGTTTGAGGTACTCCTGTATTGCGCCGGAGATATTCGAATATAAACACGCACGTGTTGCACCAGTAGCACCGCGAAAACCATGCTGTAGATTTGAATTCAAATTTTTCACACATGCAATTTACCGCGCTGGACCTTTCCTTTTGGTCGCTTGCTGTCCTGAACGGCAAGAAATTTTTGAATCGAAGTGTCTGAGGATAGTCGCTCGAACAAAGATTCAGAGATTCCACGCGCAAATCAATCAACAACGATCAAGACAAAAGAATGCGATTTCTGGTCAAGAACGACCAATGTCTTACAACAACAGAAAGAGCAACTAAAGGGAAAATGGTGGAAACTGCTCCGAAGAAACTGGAGCTCGCCAGGTCTTCCCTCGCGGAAACAGAGCAAGAGGGAGACAATGAGAACAATTCGATTGTGGAAGAACTGGAAACGCACAAAGCCACAGTGGTTTTTGGCACTATATGCTGCCTTCTCTTATTGCCATTAATCGGTGGTATCACATATTTACTTCTTTATATGCCAAGGTCGAATGGACTTCCTTCTACTTCAGGAGCTGGAGCTCTAGAAGGAATCTCAACAGACAACTCGAACGAAATTGTATTCCAGCCAAGCATCATGATTGACATTCCGGATGCCAACGACGAAGTAGGCAATGGTTTCTCTCTACTTGATTCGCGTGCTAGCCTCTCTAACTTTAACTGGGGAGCAAATACCTTCTTGACAAAAGATCAAAGATTATATCAAGACAACCGAATCCACAGAAAGCCTGGCGACAAGGCATTCTATCTCCAACAACAGGCTGACGGAAATCTTGTTCTCTACGATCAAAACAACCATGTTTTCTGGAGCAGTGGTATAGTTCACCTTCCCTCCAACAAGAGGTACTGGTCAGTCTTGCAAGACGATGGCAATTTGGTGACCTATTCAAAAATCAATAACGATAGCCCAAAGGTAGAATGGGCCAGCAATAAGCCATCTGGAATTGACAATTACAATCTTGTATTGACACCAAGCCGCGATGGACTGATGATTGCTCGACGTAATAATGGCCAAATCATTTGGTCGTCAAGATCAGGTGGTGGTGGCGCACCATCTGGAGGTGGCGGAGGAGATGTGCCTGCAGCTGCATCAGGACCCGCACCTTCAACAAATCCAGCCGATCCATTGCCTCCAATCACACCATGGCCACAAACCGTTTCTCGATTTCCAGCCTATTCCCTTCAGTCAGGGCCACTCATAGGACACACCGCACAAGATTACGTCAAGATTTGGGTTTACCTCGGCAGAAATGTGCCAATGCAGTTGGTCTATTGGCCTTACTCAAGCAACGGCGAAATGCAATCCGTCAATACTGTCAATCTTCATCCAGATTCGAACGCGAATGGGGCTGCCTTTCGCAACATTGGAGGCTTGAGACCAAATACCACCTACTTGTACGAGGTTCGAATCAACAACCAGTGGCTTGCTCAGGGGCACTTCAAGACAGCGCCAAGGCAAAACCAAGCAACTTCCTTCAAATACTTGTTGGCATCCTGCATGGATGTCAAGTCGAATCGTGATGGATACACCTCACAACCAGTATGGAATGCAGCTCTGAAAAGAAACATTGACTTTGCAATGCTACCTGGAGACACGGTCTATTTGAATAATGAGGATCTTAGGTCCAATGGGGAAGTCAAATATGACCGAATCTGGTACCGGTGAGTTCCATCTTCTCTCTCTTGCATTCGTTGCCGCGTCTTTCACGAAAGTTTTCACTGATCTTTCTTATTTGTGTCTTACAGGACCTTGCAACAGCGAGCCGAACCTCATTTTGCCCATCTCATCAAGACGGTTCCGACTTACGGATCATGGGACAACAACGATTACGGAAGTGCAACAGGCAACAGTGATCAACGAGGCAAAGGGAACTCGCTTGCCGCTTGGAGACATCTCTGGCCGAATCCATACCAAGGGTCATCCAAGGGTGCTGGAAACTATTACTCCTACAGCTGGGGAGATGTGGATTTCTTTGTCATGGATTGCCGATGGTATCGAAATGGTGCCACTGGTACTCTGTTTGGTAACGCCCAACTTGCATGGCTTTTTGAAAAGCTGATTGCCTCATCTGCCAAATTCAAAGTCATTGTCGCTGCAAGTGGTGTGTTGGAAGTCGGTATGCTGCGTGATATCCACAGCATTGGGCGGGTTATCTCCCAACATAGGATTTCCGGAGTCTTGTTCAACTCTGGTGACATTCACCGAAACCAGTTTCGTTCAACAGGTGTCCATCTCTGGCCCTACCCACTCGTCCAAATCACATCTTCTGGGATCGCCAAAGTCTGGAGACGACCATTCGCCTTGATTACCATAAACACTCATTTACAAAATCCAGAAATTCTTGCCGAGTTTTATGCCGCAGACTCTTCTGCAAGGTCTACAACTTGGTCCAATAATCCAAATTTGCAGTGCCGATCGGTCAGCATTCACAATCAAGCGCAGGCAAAATGTACACAACGCATTCGGTTGAGTGACTTGACCCCAAGGTGAACGTGACTATTGTCCACTTTGGATGACACGTTGTAGTGCTGACTACATTTGAGGACTAGATATAGATCCTTTCGTGCATAATAGGCCATTGTTGCCACTCAAAACGTAGTTGTGATCTTATTTCAGCTCTCATCTGATATATTTGTTGGATTATGTTGGATGTCGTCTTGACCACAGCTCTTTCTTGTTCAATGCTGCTCTACAAAACAACTTGGTCCCAGTATCGATAAAATACCCTTTTGGTGCAAAGGCAGTGCCAGCCACCAGCCAGCCTTTAGGCACGGAAAGTGGTAGGGGAGCTGGAATGACAGCAGTTGTAACCAGTTGAAATTCGACATTGGAATAGTAATTTGGGTCCCCATAGGTAGCCAGCAAGTCGATGTTTGGTTCTCGTTTCTTCAATGCGTCCATTGCAAATCGAAGCAAGTCTTGTCTGATCCCTCGCTTTTGATGGGTTGTTTGAACTGCCATAGGAGACAGCAGAAAGGAAATGATGTTAGTCTGTTCTGACAATGCCAATCGGCTAAATATGAAGCATCCAGCCACCCTTGTAGAATCATCTGTAGTGACCACAAAGACAAAGAGATCCTCACTAAGCGTTTGATACATCAAATCCCATGATAGCTGCCCAACGATTTGACCTTCTTGCTCATTTGCCGAATCAGCAAAGGTTTGTTGGAACAGCTGATGAATGGATGCCTTGCAGAAATCACCACCTTGTTATTGTTATTGTCATTGCTGAGGGGTGAGATATTGGTACTGAATACTCACTGAAGAGGAAGACGACATACTGTACTGTAGCGCTCATCATTCTTCTCCTGTTCTCATGTAAGATGCGGTGGTGTAAATGGAGAAGTAGAGAAACGATGAATAATACACATCACGCATCACTCTACGATGCATATCAAATGGAAAGTCAATTATCATCTATACCATTATTATGCTCGTCTCGCTGTGATCCGATATTGATTTGGCATCGTCTTCGCCACGTCCCAAGTGGTCCGGCTCCAAGGATTTTGCAGTATTGTCGGTATTGGAGTAGCGCTTGGCCACAGCAGCAGATGTGGTATCCACATCATCAGCACGTCCATCTCCCGGCAACAAGCTAGATAGCATTGGGACTGATGTAGATAGCGGCAGCTTGCGGGTAGTGAGATTGTCATTTTCAAGCCCCAACTCATCGCTTTGTGAAACCCGATCTGTGCTCAATGATCGTTTAGTGGGTTTAGTGCCAGGGCCAAAACGATTCAGGAGAGACAATCCTCGACGTATTTGCTTCTTTGGTTCGAGGGAATTTGATTGTCTTTTTGATGGAAGAGAATTTGGCGTTGCGAGCTGAGGCGTCTCTTTTTCCTGTTCCTTTTCGGTTTCCTTATCGACATCCTTTTCAATGATTGTTTCAATACCTGCGTCGTCGATTGTTTCCAATCTCCCCATTTCCCGTTGTAGCTGCATCAATTCTTCTTTCTCCTTCGCCTGTTGACGCATTTCTATTCTCACTTGCCTCTCCTGCCGAAGATACTCCTCGTGCGCCAATGCCGTTTGCCAAAAGCTGAACATCTCGCCACCGAGGTATTGTCTAGGGTTCCAGCCCTGCATATGAATTATAGATAATGAACGTGAGCTCGGGTTTCTTCATCAAAGCAAGTACTTTATCGATCGATCTTACCAAAGACTTTAGGAGCCGCCTGTAATGGAAGGCAACTTGGGATGGCTTTGCATGCAACCGAAATTGTAACGCAGCAAAAACTCCCCATTCAGCAGAAAAGAGGTGTTTCAATGATATCTCCCATTCTTGAGTAAAGAATTCCAAGAGCGACGAAAACATGTTGTTGCTTTTCTTTGTAGGGCGGTACAACGATTGTATTCGGTTTGCGGCAAGAGCCTTGGATGATGATGCGCCACTCCTGTCCTCATGGGTCATGACAAGTCCCACATGGGATTCGTTGATTTTCACAGCAAGCAAGAGACAAGCTGCAAACGACAATCTTCTGTTGGTTTTGTCTATGCGGCAATCCAAGCACAGTCTTTCAAAATATACGATTGCAAGGGCAACAGTACTGATCTCAAGTCTTGCTTTGACTGCAGCTCGAAGAGCCTGCAGTTTCAAGGATCTGATTTTCGAAAGAGTAAGCGATGGCGGCATTCGGATAATTTCCGAGGAATCAACCCCAGGCATGGAAGACATTGAGCCCTGTCGTTTCCGTTGTGACCCTGTGGAAGAAGAAATGTTTGATCCACTTTCGATGGCCAAGCTTTGGCTCGCTCCGTGCCCATCATCTTCTTTCAGAGTATAGACGCCATCCACGATTTGGGCTCCAATGAAGGGGCGCTGAACCTTTGGCGGTTCCCATCCATCAAAGCGCTCTCGAAACTGCTTATTTAAGTTTGATTTTAGCAATGTAGGTTGTACAAACTGGATTGTGGAGGCAACGATACAACCAGTGCTCCTGTCTCCAATCATGACATTCCGGTGGCGTCCTAGAACCATTTCCGGATCATCCAACTGAACGAGTGAATTCGACAGTGTGTCAGAGACATTTCTCACTCACACATGCAACACATTGACAATAGAAAAGATCTTACCAAACCTGGAACATATGTATCTGGCTCGTCATCCGTGTCGTCGGATTCCTCAAGTGTTTCGGACCCAGTCGAAGCTGTTTCGTTCGTACTTCTCTTGTTTTCTAATGGATCATGATGGTTTTGGAATCGATCGAACAGCATGAGGGAATTGTCATTACTCCTCGATCTATGCTTTCCCTGTTTTCGCGCAGGCAACAGTGCTCTATACGAGATGCCACGCCAATCTCGTGCCGGGACAATAAACTCGCTACCACCACCACCTCGAGCTTCGAGCTTTTTGCGGCGGCGTGCCGCTTCTTCTTTTTTGGGTTCATACCGAATGATACTAAACACTTCACAGGGGTAAGACCCTGCTGCAGAAAAGAATATGCGGCCATCGAGCAATGGTGGATGATCTTTCCTGGCATCTGACGCATTGCTCGCACTCGATCGTAAGGCTGCGTTGTCAATTCCGTGAGCAATTTCCAACTCCCATTCTCGTTTGGCTGCTATTCGAGCAATGTGTCTCTGCCCAGAACTTTTCTTGATTTCTTTAGGCATTTCAATTCGAATAGCATCATCGCCCTCAAGTCGGCGACCAGGTGCATGGACCATCGAAACAACTTGATGCCTGTTCCGGAAGGTTGCGGATCGAAGACTTTCGTCGAATTGATTCGGTTGCTCTAGCTCTTCTTCTTCGATCCTGCTTGATCGAGATGGATCCATCTGTTTGGATGGATTGCCGACCCATTTTTCCCACCATCTACCATGGTGCCCAACTAGTGGAGGCATGTCACCATTGCCGGACCGAATGTCACCACTTCCCGATCGTGCCACTGGAGTAGCAGCAGCATCGTCTGCCTTTTTATTATTTCGTTTCATATCTACCATTCCATTTTGCTGTAACCACCCTTGGTGAACAATATCCCGTTCTGCTTTCATGGGTATTCCCAGGAGAAACTCCAGTGCTGCTATCTCACGTTTGTATCCTGTCTTGGATCCAGTTGCAGATGAAATTGGGTTCGTGCTTCCACTCGCACTGCCCCTTCTTGGTCGTCTTGACGACATACCACTACTGGTTATTTCAGGTGCATATGAAACAGTGTTCATGCTCCCACTCGCACTGCCTCTTCGTTTTGGTCGTCTCGGCGTTTCGGTTGGAGTCATGCTTCCACTCGCACTCCCTCTTCTTGGTCGTACCGACGCAGCGTTAGTCGTGATTTCTAGAGGCCTTTCAAACCCATCTTCGACTGAAGGCTTTCTGATCGATTCGTGGCTTATGATGGTAGGTAAAGATGATGGCATATTGCGATGCGATATGACGATCTTGTTTGAAACTATATTTATGCCGTATGCGGCAAGGGGCTAGATTTTTTATCACGAAGAAAATCGCATGTGGTCCAACAGGTCGACCGAATTCAGATTTTCAGCATAGCGCATCGCATCGCATACTCGTAATTGCAGAGCTGAAAGCGCATGAAATCCATTGTTGCAACACAAGATTACTTACCAGCAACAATAAAGCCTTTGACTATAAGACCATGATACTTTAACCGATTTAAGTTTCGCACTCCCGACAGCCATGAAGGTTCGATTAAGAGAGAAATACAAAGGAGCTACCAAACGGAGGCTTCATTGCTGGCTTTGTCTAATTGGAACAATGCTAATGATTACTTTAGGATGGGGCAAACGAATCCTTATGCAAGGCATCATCCTTCCAGATGACATCAGTGGATCTGACCGATGGATTGCATTTACCAACCTAACAGAGAAGGATTTGACAGCCACGTCGGCATCATCAGGCACATACAAGTCATCAGTTTCGTCATTGCCACACTTCCTTCAGACCACCTTGGATCAAAGCGATTTTGTGGAATTGGATCACTGTGACATGATTTCTCTGAATTGGACATTATTTCAATCCTTTGCTGAGCCAGTGATTCAATCCAATCTTCCCAAGCGCGCCCTTGCAAATGACACTGAAGGCCTCGAAACCACCAAGCTGAGAAACGAATGGACGCTGGAATTGTTGGAACTCTATCTGACCCACAATGGAAAGTGTCAGTTTGATCAATATCGACCGAGGATAAAACGCGTAGCATCCATACAAAAGGCTGGGTGGAAGCTGCAAGAAATTGCCAAAGTCTTCCCGGTGCCTCCCCAACAAGCAAGGGTTGTCTTTTCGATTGTTGCCTACAAGGATTCCAAACATCTTCGTCGTTTGATTGAAGCTATACATTTGCCTCATCACTTGATAATCATTCACTTGGAGCAGACACAGCAAGGTGACGAATCCTATCATCAGCAAGTGGAAGCCATTGCCAATGACTATCAGAATGTTGTCGTTGTGCAATTTGGGACCATTATTTACAAAACGGATTCCATATCGCGAGTGACACTCCAATTGATGTACTGGATAACGACAGAGCTAAAAATCAAGTTTGACTACTTTGCGTCGCTTGGCGGAGCAGTGTATCCCTTATTTGGAGCATTGGAATTGTCCAAGCATCTCTATGAGTCTGCAGGAAATGTGTGGCTCGGGGAAGCCACCATGAAAGGCAGACGTGTGGAAGCGCCCCAAACGCATTTGTTATGGAAACATCGGCTTCTGGCCACATCTACTAAACTTGCAATCCGAACAGGAACAATCTTTCATGATATAGTTCCTGACTGGATGACCGAGACGATGCGACACAAGAGCAATTCCGGGAACCAGGCAATCTTTGGATATTCAGCAGTTGAGAAAATGCTTCAAAGTGAAAAGGTGCTTCAAATATTTGCCATGGCAAAGTATAGTTGCTGTTGCTGTGTTGAAGGTAAGGGGAATGTGTACCTTTTGTGTGTGTATATATATATATATATATATATACATTGATGCCAAAAGTAATGGAACCTCACCCCCAATATGCTTTAGAACGAACTTGGATCGCTGCCATGGATATCATTGGCTTTTTGCATGAAGCACGAAAACAATCCAACATGTTTCAGCTATGGGGAGGGGAAGAAAATAATTGTGTTGGAAGCATGAATAATGCAGTATTGGACTTGAACGAGAATAGATGCTTCCGAATTGAAGCCCTTGGGAAAGCCGAAATGTACTTTTGGGGCAATCAAACGTGGGACAACATTGTCGAAGCCAAGAAGAACGGAATGATGTTTGCAAGAAAATTCAGCTCGGACCAACTTGATTCCATTCAACTATTGGAGAAGATACGGAAGGAGTTGCACCTCACGTAGCCGATAAGAGTGAATCCCACGGGGAACTCGTCACTTGTTATTCAGAAGAGGGAAGAGCAAGCGCAAGTGACAAGATCAAAGAGACACTACAGTAGATTTGGGTCTGTCCGTGCGTGGGAATGCGCACTTCTCGTGAATGAGTTTTTCCAAACGGGAGCCAAACCTGTCTCGTACGATCCTACGTAGACTTCTACGCAAGGCTCGCCAATCTTTGGGTTTCTCTCCTCCCGACGACGGTTTGGGGACGTGAGAGTTTTTACTCGTTCCGGACGACGGACAGGTTGCATGTGTCACATCTTAAATTGATTTTTTTAATATGGATTTCCCCAGCGTGTCTAGTCCGCGGCGGCCCTTCGCGCGAAGATTTCAAACTTTCCATCGCCATTTCGCCTCGCCCACGATTTCGGTTTCAAACAAACTTTGCTCACACTTTCAGTCTCTGACCGATCAATATCACAACACATAAACACATCAACATGTTCCGCGAAGAAGGTAAGCAACACTTCGAATCTATGTACTCCTGCAACACGATGGACCACATTGACTAACTCGTCAATCCCTTTTCCACCACAGAACGTCGTTCCAATTTCAAAAAGGCCATTGATAGTGGTGATGGCCGTCGCCGTCGGGAAGAAACCACTCGTCAGATCCGAAAGGCCAAGAAGGATGGAATGCTTCTCAAGAGACGAATGGCTGCCCCTGTAATCAATGCCAACGACACCATGGCGGACAACGTATCGTCATCTGGAGTAAAAACAACCTGCACCGTTGCTGATATCCCCCAACTTTCACTTATCCTCCAAAACCCACAATCTACTGAGCAACAAACGGAGGATGCCGTCCGAGGCTTTCGTCGAATCTTGTCTCTCGAGAGAAATCCACCAGTTCACGCAGTCTTGCAAGCCGGGGTTCTTCCTATCTTGATCCAATGTTTGACCAAAAACCCTCAAGCAAACACTTTGATTTTCGAGGCGGCTTGGGCATTGACCAACATCGCGTCTACTGAGATGACCTCAGCCGTCGTTGAAGGTGGTGCTGTTCCACCTCTAATTCAATTGCTTTGTCACCATATCCCAGACGTGCGGGAACAAGCTGCATGGTGCCTCGGAAACATTGCTGGTGACAATACTGAGTTCCGAAATATCCTCCTTCAACACGGAGCCCTTGAACCACTACTCAGGAACATTGCCCAACCTGGTTCCATGTCTCTCTTGGCCAATGTCACCTGGACTGTCTCCAACCTTTGCCGAGGCAAGCCTGCACCTGCCTTTGAATTGGTTGCTCCAGCAATTCCCTACCTTGCCGATCTCCTCAAGAAGGATGTTTCGATTGAAACCAAGATCGACGCTACTTGGGCGCTATCTTACCTCTCTGATGGACCCAATGAGCGTATCGAAGCTATCATGAACACCGATATCGTTGCCACCCTGATTGGATTCTTGGCAGCAAACTCTACTCAACTTATGACACCTACTCTTCGATGCCTTGGTAACTTTGTCACAGGAAGCGACGAACAAACCCAAGCCGTCCTTGATGCTGGAATCCTTGACCACATTCTCGGACTCCTCGAAAGTGGAAAGAAGTCTATTCGCAAGGAGGCATGCTGGCTTGTATCCAACATTACTGCTGGAACCCAAGAACAGATCGCAATGTTTATTCGACGACGAGATCTCATTGAATCTATCATCAGCAACGCCTCCAACTCTCAGTGGGATGTCCGCAAGGAAGCTGTCTGGGCACTTTCAAATATTTGCACCGTCGGAAGCGACGTCCAAGTTATGGGATTGATCCAAAGCGGAGGCCTTCGACCCTTGGCTGATATCCTTGCCTTTAACAATATGGACAACTCTGTGATTGGTGCCGCATTGGATGGCATTGATCAGGTTCTCGCCGTCGGTGCCAGAAATGACAGAGATTATGCTACTCATCTTGATGAATTTAACGGTGTTGAATACATCGAGGCACTTCAAGAGCACCCAAGCAATGCTGTATACGAGAAGACCCTCAAGATCCTTGAGACTTACTTTGGTGGCGAGGAACAAGAGGATGAGAACTTGGCACCAGCCATGACTGACTCCGGCACTTTCGGATTTGGATTGTCTTCACCCAAGCAACTCTTTGCAACTGGCCATGGACAAGCAGCAGCTCCTCTGGCATTCTCTTTTCCAAACACAGCTTGCTAAGAGCGGACGAGAGCTGGGATTGGAAGCGCTACACTAGATAGAGCATTGGGGATGATGCTTCACAGCGCACCACAGCTATGTGCCGATTACCAAATCAATACAATTAGAGGCTAAATTTAGATGGCACAATAATCAAACAAACAAAAACAAACAATACGGTACTGTACTGTACTCTGTACTTTTAAGCTTCATCGTTGTCTTCATTTCTTGCATTCTCCATCTAGTTTGTGGTCATTACGTCGTCCGCACCTTCAACTTGGCGAAGATTGATGTTTCTTCTCTTCTGATGACTCACAACATCATGAGAGGGAACACTAAAGAAACCGACTTCTCAAGTCGTTCGCAAACATCCTTCCCACGAAGCGAAAGGCATCTCTCTTTCCTTCAATATTGATTCATTCTTCTTGCGCCAACATCATCCTACGATCACTGAGAAGAAGCGTCAGATAACGTAAAAGCATGACAGAACAAGGAGAATCCTCCAAATACGTAATTGTGTCGACACGAGCTGATCTCCTCATCACACAGGAAATTGCATGCCTGATTTCAAGTGAAAAGCCATCAAGTCAAATCTTTATTGCTTGTCCATCGCCATGTATCGATGAAGCACAACTTTGGGTGAACGAAATTAAGAATGGATCTGGTGACGATGATTCGCCGAATGCAAGAAGCATACAAGTGGTGCCATTTGATCCACATGGTGATAGAACTGCATGCCGTCGTGCTTCAGACGAGCTGATCAAGGCCCTCGGAGATGGCGTCGTGAATGCGTTAGTGATGAATTGGCAAGGTTGCCTCCCTGGGAGGTTTGGAGTTGTGCTGGAGGAAAGCGGGATGTTGGAAATGGCTCAGATCAAAATATTGTCACAAATGTATCTCATCGAAGCTCTGATCGAAAAGAAGATGCTTTTCGACTCTTCAAGGGTGATTGTTTCGGGATCTGAGGCTGCGAGAGGCATCCCACCAATGTTTTCGGCGCCCATTTTAGGTGAATCCTTAGATTCTTATGTATCGATGTTGAATGGGACAGGACTGGATCTAAATAATGGTCACAGCATCTACTCGCATCTCCAAGGTATTTTATCGCTCTACATAGCTTCCCTGGCTCGAAAACATTCAATAATACACTTTTGGCTGCTATCGCCAGGATTCACGCAGGATTCGTTAAACAAGCACATTCAGATCGAAGAGAACCCTCAACAGTTCAAGTTCGAAGACTTGGTGCAGTATGGAATTGCCCAAGACTACAAGGTTGCAGCTACACACTTCTTTCGAGCCATGATTGGATCTCCCGAATGGAACTATCCGAGTGGGATATTGGTTGCAGCCGCCAAGGGTACTAGGGGGGATCTCTGTGATCAGGCAACATTGGACGATGGCAAATATTTGAGTGATTATAAAAAACAAGACTTGGCGTTTGAGGCTATCCACAGTTTTGCGTAAACTCTATAGCAAGGATAAAGATATTAGAAATGTGCAAAGACTGAATACTTACTCGAAGCTACCAGAACGTGAGCTACCACAAAACAGTTTTGAGTTCTGGTTGCCAAATTCAATAATTGTCTGTCTGTCCACACGAATGGACTTCTATAGTCGCAATCCACCACAGACCTATTATTTTGATTTCTCGATCATGCCATCAACCCATATTGCTGATAGCAAGAAAGTGCTGTCATCATCTCAATAGAGCTCCCTCCCAACACAGCATTTGTATTCCGAACGAATATAGTTTACTTTCGATATGTGGTTTTGTCCTTTGGATGGAACTCTGCTTCAAGTTCGCCACGTGGAACACTCTGCGGAACAAGAACCATCAGGACACTTTTACTGTGTGACTTGCCCCTACTCTTGTCCCATCAAGTCTACGGTAGCCAGAAAGACATTTCCTTTTCGAAAGGCCATCGATGATATCTTGGGAGGAGCTGAAGCTTGGGATAATGTGGATCGAACCAAAGAGAACTGCCCCAAGTGCAACCATTCAGAAGCCTACTTTATGCAAATACAGATCCGATCCGCTGATGAGCCCATGTCGGTCTTTTACAAGTGTGTGAATTGCGGCCACCAATGGAATGAAAAATAGTTATTGAATTTTAAGCAAGGCAAGAGAAAAGGAATACTTTGGGGGCGAAACGTACCATATGATCTACCAAAGTTGAGAGAGACACCAACCATGCGCACGATCAACAATCACACAGATTCGCCCCAAGGAATCAGGCAAACAGCAATCGCTGTATGTCCAGCCTTTGCAGACAGCTCCAATCATTTTCGGACGACCAAAAGAGGCATGCGAGTGAATGCAAATTCGAAATTTGAAAGCTGAAGGAGAGACGATTTCCGAGTTCTCGTCCATATGTTTTCATTGCAATGGCAAGCGCTGAAGTAACATGTTAAATTTCCACTTCATTCCTGTTACTACCTTCACTGTGTAGTCACTTTATTGGCTTCCAAGGAATCTCTTCCATTTGAGCAAAGCGAAGACTATTGTCGGAGAAGACAAAAGAAATCTGTACTGTAGAGTTCTCGTTGGTAAATGACGCTGATAGATCATGTCGTAGACGGAAAGCACAAATAAGAGAGATGATATCAACAAAGTTCTATAATTGGATTTTTATTCTTTTATTTCTTTACTACAATAGTATACCCAAGTGGTGTCCCAATAGAAGAAGAAAGTGGGCCGATGGATCCATGGACCGATCTAGATGGCAACAGCTTCGCGAGTCTTGGCCCAGATGGCATCGATTTGTGCTTTTATCTTGTCAACTTCTTCGTTGTTTCCGCGTCCTTCGTGGTACGGGATTTGTGATTCAAGCTTGTGAACCTTCTTGGCGTCCTTTCTGTGGTGATCAAAGAAAGAAAGAAAGCAAGCAAGCAAGAAAGACAGAAATGGGTCAGTCGACGTTCGTTGAAAGATCTTTCGAAGGGTTCTGAAAATGTACGATTGAAGAACATACTTGTTGAGTGCGATTTCTTCCTCCTTAACTTGCTTGGTCTTCTTGGCCATGATGATGTGTGGTGTACCGGTGATTGGGTAAAGTGAAAGTGTGTAGCTTTTGGGTTGCTTTTGTTATGCTGAAAGATATCAGATCTCAAAAGTTATGAGACGATACTGGATGCACAAATTTCGGATCGAAAGAGGAAGAACAAAACTATCGTCCAATTTTACGGCTTCTGGTTGTGCTGTGTAAATACCTCGCAGAGATCGGGAAAAAGATACCATCGAACCAAAGGAAGACAAAAGAAATCTGTGGAGTTCTCGTTGGTAAATTTGAAGCAAGACTCAAGGTCGGGCCGATGCGCATTGAAGGGATCTCAATACTCCTTTCTAAGCTGACTAGGCTAACAAACTATTGATACTGTTGCTTTTGTACTGATAATAACTGATCACAAGAGATTTGTCTTCTGAGTCCATCTTTTCAAAATATATATACAATCGGTTCATTCTGAGCAGGTCCCAAGCAAACGCTCACAGAATACGTTTACATTCATTTGATGTTGCAAGCAGAGCCAACAAGGGCCAAGGATCATATCATACGGCACGTACAGGGGAGTAGTAAAGTGGCCATGTTCGGATATCTATTACGTTGAGAGATCGTGAATAGTAGACGGAAAGGATTAATATAAAAGAGCGGAGACATCACAAAAAGTTCTATAATTGGATTTTTATTCTTTTATTTCTTTTACTACAATAGTATACCCAAGTGGTGTCCCAATAGAAGAAGAAAGTGGGCCGATGGATCCATGGACCGATCTAGATGGCAGCAGCTTCGCGAGTCTTGGCCCAGATGGCATCGATTTGTGCTTTTATCTTGTCAACTTCTTCGTTGTTTCCGCGTCCTTCGTGGTACGGGATTTGTGATTCAAGCTTGTGAACCTTCTTGGCGTCCTTTCTGTGGTGATCAAAGAAAGAAAGAAAGCAAGCAAGCAAGAAAGACAGAAATGGGTCAGTCGACGTTCGTTGAAAGATCTTTCGAAGGGTTCTGAAAATGTACGATTGAAGAACATACTTGTTGAGTGCGATTTCTTCCTCCTTAACTTGCTTGGTCTTCTTGGCCATGATGATGTGTGGTGTACCGGTGATTGGGTAAAGTGAAAGTGTGTAGCTTTTGGGTTGCTTTTGTTATGCTGAAAGATATCAGATCTCAAAAGTTATGAGACGATACTGGATGCACAAATTTCGGATCGAAAGAGGAAGAACAAAACTATTGTCCAATTTTACGGCTTCTGGTACGTCGCAGGGATCGGGAAAAAGATACCATGATCGATGATGTCAGAATTTCTAGTACATTTTCTACGCGAAGTGACACCAAAATGAGGGAACATTCGGATCAAGGTTCTCGATTTTGGGCAGAGGGTTCGGAAAGCGTCAACCATAACCCGTGAAGTCCCTGTAGACCTCGCTTACCAAAAGGTCTAGGGACGTCACTCCGAGTATCATCAAACGATCTTTGTGTCACCAAGTGTCTTCGCTTTTCCGGAAGATTGGATCTTGTTGTCAAGGGAGATGACGGTTCTCATCACCAACCTTTTCGACAACTAGAAGATATTGAATATGACAGACGATGTTCCAAAGATTTCTTTGAGTAAGTTTGGGTCCATGATGTTTACAATTTTCTGTATCGAATGATATCTTCGATCGGTGATTGGGATGTTGTCGAAGTGAGTCTGTCGACACCTCCAACTTGGCGATGGGAAAGTCACATAGGCATATCCGTAACCACAAATGCTGGATCCATCGTGCTATCTTTGCTGTAATCAAGAACACATATGGCAAGGGCCTGACTTGGATCAATTTTCCTGACGTAAATTATACCTTTCAAAATTGGGTGTTCTGTTCAGAATACGTTGACACCTCCCACCTGTTAACGTAGAACGACGACGGCACCTGCGCCATGGTCAAGCCCTCAGGAAGGATCTTTTAGAAGATATGGTTCCTGAGGATACGTGAACTGATCGGATCATCGAGGATACGTGAGCTGAAAAGATCATATTGATGGCCATGGAGCCTTCACTACGAATATAACAACCACTTTTAAATGGTTGATTGATCGATAGGACTGAGGACTGTGAACGACCGATTTTAGTCTCACGTCAAAAGCATACTCTGCGGCATATCGGATATCAACAATCAATGGCACCATGGTTCTTTTTCCAATGGTGATTCCATTTACAATCCACTGTCACAAGACACACAAGTTCAGTGGCTCTTGACTGAGCTGTAGTAAGTGTAACGATACCCCAGTCTTTCAATCCTATCCAGTCGGTCGTCAAATTAGATTCCTCATCATGAAGTGGTATCCCTAACAAGTCCCAGTGTAACTACGTGCAGAAAGATTTTTTTTTGGATGGTTTCTAGACAAGGACGATTGAAGTATCCTATTTTGCGAATCTTTCTGCTTGGCGGCGGCAAGACCCACTACTGCGGTCTGGATCGAGACGCCGTTCTATTAGCATCTAGCTAGCCCTAGTGATAAATCATTTAAAAAAATATCATCTATTCCTCTTGTTGCTATTAATAGCTGTTCAGCCTTTTCATCAAATTGGAAACATTCCTCGCGCCCAAGACTCATTGCACTCAGCAGCTTGGATCATTAAAGAGCCGTCAGTCCGACGAATATACAACGACGGCGCCCTGCTGCTAAGAAAACGAGAACCATTACGTAATTTCTACGACTGGGTCGTGGGTGATAAGACACCATTGGATGGCAAGTCGTTCTATGTGTTGGCTCGACCTCAATTGCATAAGCATGACACTTCCAGCGAAGCCATCGTTAGCTCAGATTCTCCAAGAGACGGTTCAGCAAAGATCTGTGTGCCTCAATACGTCCCTTTGTGTCAATATGATCGTCTCCATATGTTCTTCGATGAATCTTGAGGGCTTCTGCACTCGCAGCAACGGCATCCTCCAGCTAACCTTGCTCCCATGATGGGTTGAACACCAAAGTTTCCCTTATAGGAATCCAGCGCTTCCTGAAAGATATGTAGTGCCTTTTCTGAATCGCCTTGCGCCTTCATTGACAATCCCTGTTCGTTCAATTCTTTCGCAGCATTCTCGCACTTTATCCCTTTTTACGATAGCCATGAGCTCGTTTGTGCGAGGATGACGACTGCCAAGCGCTGTTTTGAGAATATTGATAGCTTCCGAGTACGCCTGACTAGCATCGTCTAACATATCTTGTTCTAGATAAGATTTTGCAAGACGTTCATAGATCTCAGCTCTTAAGAGGTGCATTTCACCTAACGCTTCCTTTTGTATCAATAGCACTTTGACAAACAACTCTGTGGCAGTTATTAAGTTCCCTCGTGCTTTCAGGCATGTTCCTTTATTGAACATCGCTGCTGCCAGTATATTTGGGTCTAAGTCTCCTCATCCTTGTAGTCGAGAACAAATCTCGATGCTTTTATCATGCATCTGAAGAGGATCGTCAAAGCCCTATCTTGGCTTCCCAAAAGTGATGCAATGCCGATGTATGTTTTCGCAACGCTGGGATAGTCTTCCCCATGAATTCCTCGTAGTTCGGCAAGCGCGAGTTTTTGTATCTTGATTGCTTCTGAAAACTTGCCTTGTATGTCCAACGAATGTGATAGATGATGGTACAGATCCGTCAAATCGTGATATCCAGAACTTTTCGGTAAATTTCTTCGAGAAAGATTGTGCCAACCCGTCCGTAAGTTTTTGCTGTATCATCATGTGGTTCTCCCAACTTCGTCAACTGTATCTCAATAAGAGCTCGTTCGAGTTTCTCCAAGGCTTCATTGAATTTCATTTTCCTAGTCAACACAGTTCCCATGCAATTTCGTTTGTTTCTTCAAGACTCTCTAAAAAATCTCCTTCGCCTTTTGATGGTTGCCTTGTTGGAGATAGACATGGAACTGTTCCATCAGTTTGAGAACCGAAACTTGTTCGTTGTCCTCCAATACTGTATTTCTTTTTCGTTTCTAGAATATGAGCGTCTACTGTATAGTCTGCTTTTTTTCTTCAAGCTTACGATGGTGGTGCGAGCAGCGTTCATATCACATCCATTCAATATTTGCTTCTTCTTTTGAAATTATCATTTTGACTTTCACAAGCACCAATTGTACCGTATTTGTTATCAATCGCAACGATGCATGATGATGAGTTTTACTATGTATTAATACAACTTTTTTAAAATTAGTCTTGTCTAACGTACTCGTAGACGAAAGCTCGAGAACGAATCATTGGATTCCTTTCATCATACTGACGACGGTCGAACGACCGTCTCAACATCATTGCTCCGCAGGCACACTGTTCGATCACTTTGACTACATTGTGTTACAGACGGACAAAGGCCGAACGGCCTTCGACCGTCAAAAGTTGTTGTCGATGCGCTGAGGCAATGATGCCCAGTTTATCGACTGAGATTGAATTCACCCACTTGTGTCGTGGTAATTCAATTTTTCTCTCCCAAACCTCACCCGCCCTGTTGGGCACCGCCTCCATTTTACCATATCGGCGGTGCCTGGTAGGAAAGCAGATCTCAGTAATACCGCACACGGGATTTCTGAGATTGGTCGAACGAATCGAGTCTATTACTCGATCAGTTCGACCCGCTTCACACCACAACCCACCAGCTACACACCAAGACAAAATACTAGAACACACACACGGAGGACGGCAGTAGGCTATCTTAGATAGCTATACCGTAGGTAGTCGAAAAGCTTCACAAAATTATGGCGCGATCTGCAATGACAAAATCAATATCTTCCATATTAAAGAAATCTGAGATCATTGACCGTCAAATGGTGACAGGATTGCAGTAAACCGTTGATAGCCCATATCATAGGTCCTAAACCCATCCACATTATGGTTTAAAAAATATACTATTGGCACAGGAATTGATTGGTACCGTCCTGTGTAGTCCAACTGGCCTTTTCATCATTCCTCAGCTGGTAAATAACACATTTTATCATTAGATGTGATGCTGACATCCCTTCCCCTCATGCCATTTTCCCTTTCAAGCTCTGCATCATCAGTTCTCTCAATTAACTCCGATTCTCCAAGAGACGTTTCAGCAAAGATCGATGCTCTTCCATACGCTTCTTCGTGCCAGGATGATCGTCCCCAACTGCTCTACGATACATCTTCAGGGATTCCGCACTCGCTGCAATGCCATCTTCCAGCAAACCCTGTTCCACTTTGACAGCCGAAATATTCTCATAAACTGCTGCCCATTTGGGATGAGTTCTAAATCTTCCCTTGTAAACATCCAGCGCCATTTGAAAGAGCTGTATCGCCTTTTCAGAATTGCCTTGCGCCTTCATTGCCAGTCCCTTGTTCGTCAATTCTTCCGCCTTTGTCGCACACTTCAACGATTCGAGGGTCTCCATAAGCTGCTTTGTGTGGCGATCACCACTCATAAGCAACGATTGACGAATACCGATAGCTTTCGTGTACGCCTTAATGCCATCCTTCAGCATTTCTTGTTGCACATATGCCACTGCAAGATTTTCATAGGCCTCTGCTGTGTCGGGGTGAAACTCGCCATTCGTTTCCTTGTGCATCATTAGCAATTGGGCGAACAGCTCCGTCGCATCTTCACAGTTCCTTAGTGCCAGCAGGGATGTTGCTTTAGCGTGAAGCGCTGATAATAATAACCCTTTAAACTCTCCTAGTCTTCGTGGTCGAGAACAAATTTCTATGCATTCATCGAGCATCTGAAGAGCATCGTCCCACCTATCTTGTTCTAGCAACAGCCCCGCAATGCCAATGTACGTTTTTACAACGCCAGGGTGATCTTCTCCATGCTCCTTTAGAAGGGTGGCAAGTACAAATTTTTGCGTCTTGGTAGCTTCTGAAGATTTGTCTTGCATTTTCAATGATAGCGCTAGACTCTGGTACACATCCATCAAATCAGAATCATGGTGTGGCAGCATTTCTCGATTGATATCCAGAATCTTTCGGAATACTTTTTCGGCTTCTGCACCGTCATCTTGTTGCAGGAAGACTCTACCCATAACTTTGTAGATTCGTACTGTGTCAACATGTTTTTCGCCAGATTTCTTTAACTGTATCTCAAGAGCTCTTTTGAGTTTCTCCAAGGCTTAATTGAAATGTCCTTCCTTCTCCAGCTTACTTCCCTTGAATGCGAGTGCCAAGGCCAGAGAAGGATCGTCTTCACCTAGTGTCTCTACTTGTGTCTCCAAGATTCTCTCCACAATCTTCTTTGCGTTGTATTGGCTGTCTTTATCAAAACAGCGAAGGTAGTCTTCCATGAATTTCTCAACGGAGTCTCCTTCGTTGAAATTCATTGTTTTTGTTTCTATGAAGCAAGTTTCTATAGTCGATTCTCTTCTTCAAGATGGGGATGGTGCGCAATGATGAATCTATCGCACGCTCACAACAATGCCGCAGAAAAAAAGTAATGTGGAGGGTTATTGCGTGCCGGTATGTATCATCATCATCTCTGTATTTTCTGCAAAGTGGCCCGTCTTCTTTTCCCCGGGCAGCTTTGCTTACTACAGTACTTTGCGGGTGTGCACGTGAACACTAAGATGTTCGGGTGTCAGAAATTAAGCTATTTATTTAGTACACATTTGCCTGTAGCTCCGTGTCGCACCATGTCGCAGTTGACGACATAAATTAAATTCATGTTCCTTTTTCGGCCGACTCAATCGACCATATGTTCGACTCAGTCGACTTCTGTTTCTTCTGTTCTACTAGCCTTTACGGCACGTTTTGTCTGCTTCTCCCACCAGTTGCAGACCCTACCCTGTACACTTATATATTTTATAAAACATGGCAATAAAATTGAAAATTGCTTTTGCTCATCATTGGTCGATTGCAGGAAAAAAATGCTCGCATTCCATAGTACCAGTGCATGGCCTCCGAAACAAGTCGTACAGGGTACAGTCCTTGGGTCTGCAAATGATGGGAAAAGCATATTACCATGTCGATAACAGAATTGAAGTCCGTGCCGCTGATGAAGAAATGTATACTATAATCTGATCAGAAGCCGGTGCAAAAGGATACTAACTGTACGCAGGTTCAGAGTTCAGGTCCACAAGGGTTGTTGTGATAGATACTGCAATAGATATTCTGATCAGAACGAATGTTTTTTATGTCCGGTACGCCAAGGAAAGATACTGGGAACGGCCGGGAAATAGAAATTTAGCATTCAATTCTTGGGAGTAAATATTGATTTTCCCGGCCGTTCCTGTAGGTAGTGACGCCAAAAAGACCTATTTTAAAATACTGTATTTTGATTTTTTTCCCACCATTGATTCCATTCGAGTAATAAAAGCTACGATATGTAGTACAGGTACTGGACGCTTTGATCCCGTTTGAAGAATCAAGATCAGAATACGAGCTTTTGAAACGTGCTATTAGTTCCAACTAGGTTAACGCTGCACTTTGAACTATTGCCGGCGAGTCTATTTTATCACAAGAGACCACGAGTCGAATAGCATGAATTGCCTCACAATTCATCCAATGGAACCAACACATATTTTGCAAACTTCGTTGCAAAACTCAATCACTCCTTATCATCATCATGCACGGACTGGTATTTGAAATATTTGAAGACTGGGTCATTGAATCACATGGCCTCAAGGTTTGGCATTCTATCAAGGAGAAAGCTGACTGTGATGTCAAGGATAAGTCTTTTGTTACCAAAACATTCTACAACTACGATACATGGATCGAGCTCGTCACCGCAGCATCAGAAGAACTTTCTGTCTCCTTTGACAGTATCCTCGAATCGTATGGCAAATACAGCATCAGGTATCACTTCTCTCATGGACACGAAGCCCTTCTCAGGTGTCAAGGTTCTACACTCCGACAGTGGTTATCCAACCTGAATGCCATGCACGATCACGTGCAGAAGAGTTTCCCTGGAGAGAACTTTTGTTCGCCAGTCTTTTGGTGCGAAGACTGTGACACAGTTGAAGGATCAATCTTGCTTCACTACTTCAGTCTAAGAGGTAATCTACTCGTTCCTTGGGTGGTCGGAATGGTGGAAGAATGTAAGTCTACATTTCGACTGAACGCAGCGTTTTGGTGCCAATAGTCGCATCGCTAACCTTTTATGGCTCCACTTTCTATATATTTTTAAGTGGCCTCGTTTCACTTCGAAGTCGATGTAAAAATGAACCTACTCACCAAACAAGATGGATATGCGTCGAAATTTAGCACTTGGAGAATAACAGCAGTGGATGAAGAGCAAATATGGAAGCTTTCTCCCAACGCGGTAGCAAATGACTGTGAGGATGACGAAGTCGTCGACTTTAGCGATGTCAAGATGCCAAACAAGTGTCTTTTCACTGGAAAGAAGCTGAGAAAAGATATTGACAGCACGGAGACTATCTGCCCACATGCCAAGGCTGAGCTGGAACGAACGACGATAGATGCAACTGCATCCATGTCCACCGAATCGTCAACACTCACAGGTTCCAAAGAGAACCAACCTGGGCTCTCCATGGATACGATGCAGGAGGTCTTTCCTTTCCACGTCATAGTGGACAAGGAATTCAGGATTGTCCAAGTTGGCGAGAAACTTCCGGTGCTTTTAAAAGCCACCAACTCGCATGATCTGGTGGGAGTTCATATCAAAGACGTTCTCAAGATCACAAGGCCAGTTCTTGGTACCTCTTGGAATTGGATGTCCTTGAATAAGCTTTCGGACCAAAACTTCTTCCTCGCACCTGCAATCGAAGACTCGATTGCAGTTACTGGAGTTGCAACACACATTGCAGCTGATGGACAGCAGAGGTTTGGAATGGGAGGAGGCGTTATCAAGTTCAAGGCGTCCATCGTGAATTTGGACGGCGACATGGTCATGTTCACGCTCAGTCCCGAAGCTCGAAACGTTGAAGATCTCAACAACATGGGTCTTACACTTTCCGATTTGCCTCTTCATAGCTGCCAACGAGATGCCGTCTTCCTCGGCGAATACATTAGACAAGAGTCTGATAAGGCACATGAGCTTGATAAGCTGAGCCGAACTCTCGGATCAGAACAGGTGAGCCTTCCTCGTGAATAATGTGTCGGTGCTTTACTGCTTTCGCCAACCCTACCATTGCATCTGCTATATTTAGGCTCTTTCCAACACCCTTCTATACAATATTCTTCCAAAACAAGTCGCGGATGACTTGAGAAAAGGAAAGACCATCGAACCCACATTCCACGAGAATGTCACTTTGTTCTTTTCCGACATTGTTGGGTTCACCGATCTTTGCGGTCAAGTCGAACCTTGGGACATCATCGATCTAATGAATCAATTGTATTCTGTCATGGACTTTTTGGCTGCCCGGTTCAAGCTCTATAAGGTCGAAACCGTTGGCGACGCGTACATGTGAGTTTCCGAAGCGACTAGTGTGTCTTCAAGACGCTGTCTTGCACTTACACACTGTGTTTTGAATATCATAGGTGCTGCTCTGGTCTTCCTGAGCCGGATCCATACCACGCCGAGAACGTTGCAAATTTTGCGTTGGCAGTCTTGGAATGCGTGAAGCATGTAAAATCTCCTGTCACTGGAGAGCCAATCAACCTCCGAATTGGAATCCATACTGGAAGCTGTACATCTGGTGTTGTGGGAACTTTAACGCCTCATTACTGTCTCTTTGGAGATATGGTCAACGTGACGAGCCGCCACGAGTCGACTGGTGCCGCGGGGAAGATTCACGCCTCGAATTATCTGTATGGTCGACTCACGCACTTTTCCCAGTCCGACAACCAAGAATTCCGCTTCAAAGCAAGAGGTCTTGTCGACATGAAAGGAAAGGGAGAACACTATACGTACTGGCTGGAGAGCGGTACCGAACACAACACTTCGGCGAATCCTACTGCTCTTGAAGCTCTGTCTCAAGATGTAGAAGCAATGATATCCTCCGAAAAATGGAAGATGCGAAGGTATTTCAAACCTGGAGGTATTTTCAAACAGGAGGGTGCGTTGGGAAAAGTTCTTCCAGACAACACTGTAGACCACCCCCAAGTCAAACCTAGAAGGTCCGGTGGCATCTCTGAGAGAGAAACGGGCCCTGTTCAAAGAGATAGTGATATTGAAAAAGATGATATTGAAAAAGATGATCTCCAAGCGGACTCCATTGATGTAGACTTGAAAGAGAACCAAGTTGATTTTTTTGGCAAGAGCTGGGAGGACCTTCAATGGGACGAGTGCTCCAAGAATGCCTTACAAGGAAAGATCTTCGATATTCTGCTGAATGTCCTGCAACTTTGCGTTGGAAAGGGAGGCGCACGGCTCAATGTGATCACTGATCAGCTGAAAAAGTATGTCAAAACCATTGCGGACCTTTACAGTGAAGATAACTCATTCCACAGCTTTACGCTCGCATCAGAAGTCGTCCTTCGCGCAAACTTCATCTGGGAGACTTGGGCTACCGATGTGAGCTCGGACCCATGGGATCACTTCATGTTATTGTTTGCAGCTTTGATCCATGGCGTTCAGCATACTGGGGTCGATAATTCTCAACTTGAAGCCGCCAAGGACGATGCGGTTTGCGCAATATATCGGGGCAAACAAGCATACCAACAGAGAATTTCTTTTGATTGTGCGTTTGAAAAGTTCGAAGATGACTTCGAGGAGCTTTGCGAAGAGATTGTCTTTGGATGCCCCAACTTCCGAGCTTCCGTCAAGAAATTAGTAGTCAACTTCACAGACTTGGAATCAGGGGAAAGCATAAGTTCGATGGCTGGAAATTTCGAGGAGATCACAGCCAAGACTCCATACACTCAGCGCGTATTGAAGAAGCAACGCGAAGCCAAGGTTGGTTTGGTTCTTGCCATGTCAACTATAGGCCACTATGCCCAATCGTATGTGACATTCTTGAAGTGGAATGACCTCAACTTCCGCGAGCATCTCAAGGCACACCACTCTGGTCGCTCTGAAGACCCACGCACTAGTTGGTACTTCGAGCAGCACACGTTCCTTTCGGATGCTCTCGTGCCACTTGTGAAACTGGTAGGGATAGTCCTTCCAAAGGCAACCTATCTTGGAGGCTGTGTTATGCGCAACCTTGAGCAATGGCGAAGAAACGGACGTGATAGACTCGCCGCAAGTCTTATCCCGACTGCTACTGTTGAAGATTATCGAGGAGAAAAACTTTCGTTGGACCGAATGGGTGCACTTGTCGCTGCGAATGTTGATATGTTGGAAGGTCTTGTGAAGGACATTGTTGGTTGCCATGTCGATAACAGAATTAGAGTCAGTGCTGCTGAAGAAGCCTTCACACCAAAAACTCCCGATCTTCCACGACAAGTTCACTCAGAACTCCGAAAATTTGTCATTGTTGCTGCATCTGGCTATGAATCGAACGACTTTCACAACTTCCAACACGCCAGCCACGTTGCCCATATCGCCAACATTCTTGTAAATGGCATCAATGGTATCGACGGTAGCAAGGATGGATCTCGAATTGCCTGCGATCCACTGGCTCGTTTCGCGATTGTTCTTTCTGCCTTGATCCATGATGTTGGGCACTCTGGTGTTCCAAACAAACAGCTCGCCGTCGAACACCCAAAGTTGGCCGAGAAGTACTCGAACAAGAGTATCGCTGAGCAGAACTCGATCGATATTGCTTGGAAAATGTTAAATTTGGATTGCTTTGCGCATCTTCAGGACTGCATCTTTGAAAACGATGGGGAGCGCGAACGCCTTCGCAAGCTTCTCGTTCATTGCGTCATGGCCACTGATATTTTTGACAAGGATCTTCGCTCCATTCGGAAGATCCAATGGGACAAGGCCTACTGTAACAATAAGCTACTCCCATCCGACGCAGAAGAAAAGGACTTGAAGACAACCATCGTGATTGATCACATCATGCAAGTATCAGATGTTGCACATACCATGCAAGATTGGGAGCTCTATCGCCAGTGGAACGAGAATCTGTTTCTGGAAGTGTACCAAGCTTTTTTGGATGGCAGATCTGACGAAGATCCAACTGCAGGATGGTACAGTGGCGAGATTTGGTTCTTTGATAATTGGGTCGTTCCTCTTGCCACAAACCTCAAGGCCTGCGGTGTCTTGGATATTGTTGGGGAGGAACTTGTCAAGCGAGCCAAAAGCAACCGCAACCGTTGGGAAACGGAAGGAAAGGACATCTGTGAAGCCATGTTCAAATCTGCCAAAGCGAAGGTGGTCTTGCGCAGCTCTCATAACATAAGATCAGTCTCCCCCAAACACCCGACCGAGTCTGAAATCATCATGACTTCCGCAATGGTGAATGATGTCGAGTGCTTGTCCAAGGTTGTCCGACGATACGAACGCAAGTTGGAAGCCGCCTGTGGAAATCTCATTGCTGTCGCTTACAAGGGCGGTCCAGACGGCAAGGAGCTTCGCAAAAAATCATGGGAAGCGATTCATAGTCACTTCAAACAACAAGAGTGGTACAAGATGTACTCTGAGGATGAGCTCAGTGTCGATGGAAGCCTACCAAGTTTCAAGAACAACAAGAGCAAAGATGCTTCGCACATCGTTCGTTCACGCAAGCTGGGTCTAGTCACCTTTATTAGCAGCAGTCAGGAAGGGCCGGAAGAGGACGATGATGTTTCGTCCATCGGTAGCATTGTCTCTGGCTTGCGCAGCCAACTCATGGTTGCTGAGAACATCATTGCCTCCTGAGAAAGCTACGTGAGCCAATGATTGCGATGGCTAGTCGTCAATTTGCGGACTGTACGGTATTATCAAGGAAGCCGCCGTTAGCTCCGATTCTACAAAGGCCTGTGCGCTTCCATACGCCCCTTCGTGTCAATATGGTCGTCACCAAGTGTTCTTCGACGAATCTTGAGGGCTTCAACACTCGCATCAATGCCATCTTCCAGAAAACCATTTTCATTTCTACCACGTAGAAAAATGAGCACTGGTCCTTGTAAATACCCAGCGCCTGTTCGAAGAGTTGCAGCGCCTTTTCCGAATCACCTTGCTCCTTCATTGCCAGTCCATCTTCCAATGATTGCAATAGAGGTTTGTGCAGATCCGTCAAATCAGAAAAGCTATGCCGCAGAATTTCTCGAATGATATGCAGAGCTTTTCGGATCATTTCTTCGGCTTTTACGTTCTTGTTTTGATCCAGAAAGACTCGGGCCATGGATTTGTAGGTGTGTGATATATCAACATCTTCGTCTCCCAATTTGTTCAACCGTATCTAAAGAGATCTTTCGAGTTTCTCCAAGGCTTCATGAAGTTTTCCTTCCATCGTCAGCATATTTCTAATTTGGAGGAGAGTGAAGGCCAAAGAAAGTTAATCTTCACCTGGCACTTTCGTTTGTATCTCAAAGGCTCTCTCCATACTCTCCCTTGCCTTTTGATAGTTTCTTTGATAAAAATAGACACTGCACTTTTCAAACAGTTCATCGACCAATGAGTCTTGTTCGGTGTGCTCCAATGTTTCTAGAGGCGTCTATATAGTCTGTCTGCTTTGTTGAAAATGGACCTGGGACTAGCTTTGTCAAAAGTTCCTCAACCGAGTCTTGTTTGTTGCCCTCCATTGTTTGCGTTTATAGAACGTCTCTAGAGTCTGCTTTCTCTTCAAGATGAACTTCAAAAAGTAGGCGATCCTAGATTCAACCGCAGAGTGGTGGACAACTTCTGTTGCGGGCACTCGATGAGAGAGTCAGCTACCGGTATGGAACGACCCTTTTTATTAGTCGATTATTTGCTTCTTGCCTTGGTTGCATCATCGATTTTTCGACATGCTAGACTAGATAAAAGGGGGATAAAAATATGCAATTCCATTGGGGGGTGATCTGAGCACCAAAATCTCATTTTCATCGATGGTTCAATAACCACAACATGAAATGCGCTTGACACGGCAAAAAGTTGATGCTTGTCACACTCAGTGGGTGATTGTTATTATATACATGATGAAAAAACCACAGACCTAAAACTAGCTTAGTCTGTCTACCAATTTTTGCAGTAAAGTGGTCGATATTCACTGGTTTCCATCGAAGAATTCTCAGCCACATGCAGTCGCACATGGGAACATCATCTTGAAATAACGACCAGTATAGCCCAACTTCTGATCTTTCGTTTGCTCCTACATTGTGTCCTATAATTTTGGAAGATAATAAACTTTACCGAGATGTGTGATCAGTATGTTGGCAATGGCAACACCATCTTGCACTCATGATCACTGGGGATTGCGTTTTAAAAAGAAACCATGCGATGACAAGTCGTCCCATGCGATGGCTCGTAATCACTTGACTTAGTGTGGCATTGACCAGCAAGCCGTCTTTAGGTCCGATTTTCCAAGAGACGATGCAGCAAAGATCGATGCGCTTCCATTCGCTTTTTCGTTTCAGGATGATCGTCCCCAAATGCATTTCGACGAAGCTTGAGGGCTTCTAAACTTGAAGCAATGCCAAGCTCCAGCAAACCCTTCTCTACATTGGCATCCGAAAACATCTCGAAGACTTCTGCCATATCATAGTAGATAGCCGATATATTCTCCGAGAATGTTTCCAAACTGGGATGAATCTGAGAAGAATAGATTTGGTTGTAGATACTCAGTGCCTCTTGGATGAGATCTAGCGCATTTTCCAAATCGCCTTTCTGCTTCATGGCTAGTCCCTTTTTGTGCAGTGCTTTTGCACTTTTCTCCCGCTTTAAGACCTTAAGGAAAATCATAAGCTCCTTTGTGCGGGGATGATCATTGCCAAACACCGCTTTGCGAATCTTGATAGCTTTTGTGTATGCCTGGATGGCAGCTCCTGTCAAATCTCTTCTGGCATATGTTAGTGCAAGTTTTTCATAGGCTTCTGCTGTGGACGGGTGCCTTTCACCAAGCGTTTCCTTATCTACCATTAGCGTTTCCAATTGGGCGAACAGCTCCGTGGCACCTTCGGAGTTCCCCAGTGCTTCCAAGCTTTTTGCTTTATTGAGAAGTGCTTCTGCCAACCTTGCATCTTTAAACCCTTTTTGGTCAGTCTTCAGCCCTGCCATTCCCATGTATTCTTTTTGAACGCGAGGGTGGTTTTCATCATAGATTAGAAGTAGGTTCGCAAGCATTTGCTTTTTCATTTTGGCTATTTGCGAAAGCTTGCCTTGCATCTCCAATATTGGTATCATATCAGCGTGGAGAGCCGAGATACTCTCGGCGAGTGCGTTAAAACTGGGATGGGCCTGAGCAGCATAGAGTTCGGTGTAAATGCCCAGCGCTTCTTGGAAGAGTTGTAGCGCCTTTTTCAAATCGCCGTGCTCCTTTATTGCTAGTCCCTCTTCGTGCAGTGCTTTGGCAACTTTCTCGCGCTCCAACAATTGAACAAAACTCATATACTTCTTTGTGTCTGGATGATCGTCACCAAGCACTGTCTTGAAAATATGTATGGCTTTCGTGTACGCCTTGATGGAATCTTTTATCATACCTCGTCGGATATATGTCACTGCAAGGTTTTCATAGGTTTCGGCTGTGGAGGGGTCCATTTCACCAAGGGATTCCTCTATCACTAGCAATTGGGTGAGCAGCTCCGTGACACCTTCGAAGTTTTGCAAATCGAAAAGGCATTTTGATTTGACGAGTAGCGACATGGCCAATACTTTTACATCAAATTCTTCTTGCTGTTGTAGGCGAGAGCAGATATCGATGCATTTATCACTCATCTGAAGAGCATCGTCAGGCCTGTCTTCGTCTCTCAACCGACCTGCAATGGCAATGTATGTTTTTACGATGGCAGGATGATCTTCCCCATGCAAGTCAAGCAATGTCGCAAGCACGAATTTTTGAATCTTGGTTGCTTCTGAGAATTTCCTTTGCTTTTGTAACGATAGCGCTAATTGCTGGTATAGATCGATCAAATCAGCCACTTCCTTTTTTGGCAGAATTTCCCGTTTGATATCCAGAGCTTTTCGGTACATCGCTTCGGCTTTTTGGTGGTTGACATCTTGTCGCAGAAGCGTCTCGCCTATGGCTTCGTAGGTATTTGCTGTATCATCATGATTTTCTCCCAATTTCTTCAACTGTATCTCAAGAGCTCGTTCGAGGTTCTCCTCGGCCTCATAACAATATCCTTGCCACGCCAATCCATTCCCAACGTCGAAGAGTAACTTGGCCACATAAAGATCTTCTTTAGCTGACTCGCTTACCTTCATCATTCTCTCCAAAATCTCCGAAGCTTTTCTATAGTTCATTTTCTTAATATGGAAGATGTACTCTTTAGAGAGTTTCTTTGAGGAGTCTTGTCCATCGTTCCCATCCATCGTATTCGTTTCTAGAATACACTAGACTCTTCTTAAAAAAAGATGAAACAGGTAATCTTGGATTCAACAGCAGAGTTGTTGATAGATTCTATTGGGCACTTGAGTGCTATCGTGCCGTACTGTAATATATGTATGAGATAAAATATATTAAACTATCTGAGATAGCCTACTGCCGTCCTCCGTGTGTGTGTTCGTAGTATTTTGTCTTGAATTACCACAACACAAGTGGGTGAATTCAATCTCAGTCGATAAACTGGGCATCATTGTCTCGGCGCATCGACAACAACTTTTGACGGTCGAAGGCCGTTCGGCCTTTTGTCCGTCTGTAACACAATGTAGTCAAAGAGATCGAACAGTGTGCCTGCGGTCTACGTTGGAAACAACATCATCATAGCCATGGCATGGCATGGCATGGCATTGGCCCGCGTTTTTGTTGCTGCTAGCTAGCTCTAGCTACAGTACTCGTAGAGCTATTATGTAGCTAGCTGCTGCATTTGGATATTTTCGACTATCTAGACTAAACATGAAAGAGTATCCGTGCATCGCATGCGGAAATGAAAGGGAGAGCCACCAAGCGAAAGGCAATATTGTATCTTGGTGCTCGTCGAAGGAGTATAGTGTGATTTGAAATAGAGAATAAAACAAAAGCAGACCTAATCCAAGCTTAAGCTTGTGGTCTACCAGTTATTGTGCTGCAAGTTGGATCGATATTAGCTCATGGTTCCAAGTGAAGCATGTGTATCAGCTCGATGGGTATCGTCATGACAAACCAGCAAATATGCCTGCTTCTGAAATGACAAATATTCATGTTGTTTCGAAACATTTCTTAGCAACTTCAGAGGAATCCAGCAGTAGCACCAGCAGTTAGCAGCACACGATGAGTTGATCCGGCGAAGACACAAAGAGTGGTGCCCTGGCACGACTTCATCAACCATTATGCAGGCGATGACAGCATCGAATTTAGTGCCCAAGTATTGGTCGGCAGGATATCATCTGTGAGCAAGTCGTGGCTCAAGATGACATTGCCAACGAAGCTGCTGTTAGCTCCGATTCTCCAAGAGAATTTTCAGCAAAGATCTGTGCGCTTCCATGCGCCTCTTCGTGTCAATATGGCCGTCCCCAAGTGTTTTTCGAAGAATCTTGAGGGCTTCTGCACTCGCAGCAATGCCATCTTCCAGCAAATCCTGTTCCATTTTCTCAGCCGAAATATTCTCGTAGACATTCACCATACTTGTGTGAGCACAAATTTCCTTGTGAATATCCAGCGCCTCTTCGAAGAGGTTGCAGCGCCCCTTCCGAATCACCTTGCGCCTTCCTTACCAGTCCCTCTTGGTTCAGTGCTCTTGCAGTTTTCTGGCGCTTCAAGGCTTTCAGGGCAATCACAGATTTCTTTGTGCTAGGATGGCCGTTGCCAAGCGCCGTTTTGCGAATATTGGTAGCAGTTGCGTACGCATTGATGGCATTGTCTAACATGCCTTTCAGACCATATAGTTTTGCAAGATGGTCATAGGCCTCTGCTGTCTCTGCTACTAAGGGGTGCGTTTCACTTAGCGTTTCCTTTTGCACCAATCGCAATTCCGCGAGCACCCCCTCTGCACCTTCAAAGTCCCCTTGTGCTTCCAGGCATGTCGCTTTGTGGAAGAGCACTTGTGTCAATATTCTTGGGTGAAAGTCTTCAGTTCCTTGTAGTCGAGAACAGATTTCGACGCATCTGTCGACCATGTGAAGAGAATCGTCCAACCTCGCTTGGTCTCCCAGCAGCCCTGCAATGCCGAGATATGTTTGCACAACGTCAGGGTGGTCTTCCCCATGCATTTGTAGGAGGTTCTCAAGCACTAGTTTTTGTATCTCGATTGCTTCTGAATACTTCTCTTGCCCTTTCAAGGAGTTCATCAGTTGTCGGCACAGACCCGTCAAATTAGAAAAAATTTGGCGCAGAATGTCGAGCTTGATATGCAGAGCTTTTCGGAACATTTCTTCGGCTTGTTCATTTTCTCTGTGATTCAGAAAGTTGGTGCCAAGCAGTTGGTAGGTTAATGCTGTATCGTCATGTCCTTCTCCCAATGTCTCCAACTGTAGCTTAAGAGCTCGTTCGAGCATCTCCAAGGCTTCATCAATATTCCCTTCCAACGTCAAATAAGTTCCGATCTGGTAGAGTGTGGTGGCCACAGAAAGATCATCTTCACCTGACTCTTTCGTTTGTCTCTCCAACATTCTCTTATAATAAACCTTTGCCTTTGTAAAGTTTCCTTGAGCACCAGAGACATTGCATTTTCCTGTGCGTTCGCCAATCAACGAGTCATGCTCGATTAACTCTTCAACGAGCTCGTCAATCGATGGGTCTTGTTCGTTATTGCACTCCATTGATTTCGTTGCTGTGATACGCTATATGCGTTTCTGTGTGGTCTGCTTTCTTATTCTTGAAGATGATACTTCAAGAGTACGTAAGCTTGGATTCCACAGCACAGTTGTGGAAAGCTTCTATTGGGCACTTGAGTGGTAGTAGGTATATGACAGCTCAAGAGAGACACAATCATTACTGTATCACCAGTCATCATTATCACCGCAGCTATATAGAGTTCCTAAACCGAGTCTTGTTCATTCGTGCCCTGCAATATTATTGTAATAATGCGCAAAGTTTCAATTTTTAAAATATACGCCCGCATGCGCGTTCTGAGACATTGCTCGCGTGATGGCATTACATCGTTTTTATAATTTTTTTGAAATTATGACGACGAGGATGCATCAACATGCTGTAAGAGGAAATGAAGACGACGAAGCAAAAATTGGCTGTAAATTTCATTCTTAGTTCTTGTTTGCATTGGCTTACGCGACAAAAATAAGATTCGAAACCCAGCTCATCTATGGTGTTGACACATGGGGAGAATTGGGAAATCATGTTACCGCCAGTTTCAGTCTCGGTTCCCGTCGACAATTATGGATAGGATCAACAAGTCCAGAAACCAGTGGCCACTTTTCCCCCTTTTTTTCTTCTCGTAGCTTGAACATGCTGCCTGCCTAAAAAGCCCCAACCATGTCCAAGTCCTGAGTGGCCAAAATGTCGTAGACACAATCTTGGATGCTCAAGGAATCTTGCAAAGCGGAACAAGCACGACGAGCCTCTTCCACGCTAATCTCACTCTCGGCCAAACGGCGGCGACGCTCTCCACGAGGATCCTCGGGAAGGAGGCAGAGTTCAGGAAATTGAGGAGGAGCCATTTCGTGAAAGAGCTTTTGTTCGTATGGCAAAACTTGCCACTCGATGCCAAAGTCAACGTAGTCAGCAAACTCAGTGACACCATCGCGGGCCAACATTTTGCCAGTAATGGGATCTCCCAAGAGCCCCTCGGTTTGGTGGTAGGCCGTCTTTTCGCCATTGAGCTTGACGCGGACAAATTCCCGAAAGAGATCAATCCGAAGGCTGTGGCCAGGAACCTTGGTTCGGAGGTCAATCTGATAAGAACGCTTGTGAGGTCCGGACGTAGTTTGGGTGACGGGACACCCGGCAAAGGTATCCAAGTCGCCCAAATGCTCAAAGTTGATCCAGTAGTCCGGATCCAGATTCGAGTCGGAATTGCCTTGAATCTCAAGGACGTCGGTGCCAATGCGAATGGCCACGGACTGAATGTAGGACCAATAACGGACAATCTTGGTGCGAATGTGAACGTCCAAGCCAAGGCCATTGCCAAAGTCTGGATCCTTGGCCAATACCAAATCGCACTGACCGTGGAACTCATAGTGTTCTGTAAGAAGGGGAAGCGACAAGTGTGAGAGGGAGACCATTCAAAACCAATCATTCAGCAAATACAAATCGCGAAAGCAACACGTACCATTCTTCCAAGTGGTAATGTGCGGATCACCGCCAGCTTCTGGAGGACGACACATGGCAATCTCGCAAGTCTTGATGTCGATAAAGGCCTTGGCAAAGGCTTGAGACAACTCAGGCTGACCGAGAAGGATTCCTCGGCGCAGAGTTTGAATGGACCAAATGGCTCCTGGTGTATTTTCAATCAGTGTAGCATAGTCAGCAACAGTATTGCCCTGGCCATTGGTAATGTAACCAGTGTAATCCATTAGGGTATATGGAACAAGGTCGTAGTTTCCATCCAAAGTACCGTTGGCAAGCTTGACAGCCACAAAGACCTCATTGGGATAAGTTGGTGGGACCAATGCAGCTTGCACGGCAGGATCATAATTGTACCGCATGCCGAGGTTGCTGGCATCGATATCGCCAATATAGACATTGACAATCAAGTTAGCAACGTATTGACGATCTTGAATCTTGTTGACGACCGAGGCTTGAGTGACACCGGCATCCGCTGTGTGATGATCGCGATCTTCATCGGAAACCAAAATGACATTCTTGGCCATGCTTCCGCAAGTCTGAGCCAAATCCACGCCATCAATGGCAGCGGGAACACGATCAATAGACTTGATCAAAGCAGTATATCCGTCTTCGTGAGTACCTGCAAAGCTTCGAGACCAGTCCAAGATGGCTAGAGTCAACCCATCCGAACAACCAATGAAACGGTAGCCGTCTGGATCGACGCCAGGATTGGCAGGAGGATTTCCAAAGCCGTTGGAACAGACAAAGACATGATCGAAACCGTAGGCTGGAGTCTGCAAAGTAGAAACAATGCCGGGAAGCGCCACATCCTTCAAGAAAACTTGCTCGGTGAACATGGAACCGGATTCGTCCATGGCGACGTTGATCAAGGCACACTTTTGGGTTCCTTGCAGGGTGTAATCATAGTAAGGCTGAGCCGAGGTGGCAACAGCCAAGAGTAAGAGGGAAAGTAGAGCAAGAATCATTGTCAGATAAGAATAGTTCCTGCTGGGACGTGACGAAAAAATCAATCTGAACCAGAATTGTGAGGCATCCAAAGGATGAAAATCAAAAATTTTCGATGATTGGTCTGGCCGACCGACAGTTTTTACTTAACGATGCACGAATAAAAATCCGACTGGATCTGGATGGGAAAAGATCTTGGCAGTATTATAGTTGGTGGAGGTTCAGACCTTCTCCTTGACGGATCCCTTGCTATCTACGTGTCTGAATCCTTTGAAACATGTGAAACTTCTACGAAAACGATGACTGACTCTAATTGATCCCAGGAAGGATACTGCTTCGAGTTTGGAGGGACGAGATACTAGCTTCTTTTGGTATCATGATGAGGTGTAGGAGGCACGATAGGTTTTGTCAAAGCATTTGACATTATCGGCCCATGACAATCCGACCATGGTAGCCATTGTAAAGCTTTTTTAAAAGCTACAAACTGTTGATAAGCAGACAACTTACAACGGTGTGAAGCATGGACAACGTGATAGCCGACATGCCTTCTTCAGATTGCACTGCAGGAAGAGCTCTCAAACAAGAAGAAAAAGCTTCATCATTTGATTCATCAAACTATTAGACGATGTGCGAATACAAGTGTTCTTCGTTTTGTTAGCATAGCTTCGTTGAAACGAAAATTCCCTTGAAGCGCTTGGAAATAAAGGCTTTCTATGGCTCTTACTCGTACACTTACCGCGCCGCGGTATTTTTACCATGTATATACCGCGGCATTTCATGTCACTTGATTTTAACATACTGCAACGCTTTTCACAGCGGCATTGGAACGAATGACTATGAATGAGCAGTGGAATGTGGAATATATGATATGATTCTATAGTACAGGAACTATTATTATGTATGCCACAAGGATCATGATATTTAGAACGCTCCGATCATGTCCAAGTCTTGTGTGGCCACAACGTCGTAGATACAATCCTTGATGCTCAGTGGGTCCTTCAGGGAAGCACAGGCGGCTTCAGCTTGTTCAATCGTAATGGACGATTCATCCAAACGACGACGACGCTCGCCTTGAGGATCTTCAGGTTCAATACAGCGTTCGGGGAAGTGGGGATGGGAAGTTTCATGGAACAGCATTCCATCCGCTGGAAGGACTTGCCACTCGTTTCCAAAGTCCACATAGTCATTGAACTCGGTGTGTTCGTCTCTTCCTAATAGTGCGCCAGAGCGTGGGTCTCCCAAGAGACCGATAGTGTTACCAAAGGTTTCCAAGCCACCATCGAGCTTGACGCGGACAAACTCTCGATATAAATCGATCACAATCTTCTTGCCCTTGTACTTGGAGTCCAGGTCGATTGTGTAGGACCGACGGTGGATCTTGTTGGAATCTTGAGTGACTGGGAAGCCGGCAAAGGTAGTCAGATCGCCCAAATACTCAAAGTTGACCCAGAACTTTGGCTCCGTGTTCATCTCGGTGCCGCCTTCCACTTCCAAGATGTCATCGCCAATACGAATGGCAGCCGCTTGAATGTAGGACCAGTAACGAACAATCTTGGTACGGATGTGGACATCCAATCCAAGGCCACCGCCCCATTTTGGATCCTTGGCCAAGACGAGATCACATTGCCCGTGGAACTCATAGTGTTCTGAGGAGGCGCAGCGAAATGCGTGAGTTATAGAGTACATTGGATGACGAAAATGAGAATGCAACTACCAAACGCAAGACATACCATTCTTCCAAGTTGTAATGTGAGGATCTCCACCGATTTCAGGATCGCGACATCGAGTCATTTCGCAAATCTTGATATCAACAAGAGCGTTGGCAAAGGCATCGGAGAGTCCTGGAACGTCTCCCCTGGTACCCTTGCGCATGGTTCGAATGGAAAAGATGGTTCCCTTGGTACCTTCAATGATTTCTCCGTAGTCTTCAATGGTGTGGCCGTGTCCATTGGTCATGAGTTCCTTGTATAGCAAGGAAGGGTCCATTTCTTCCACATATTCGCCATGGATGACTCCGTCCTCCATTTTGGCCGAGAAGATTTCATTGGGGATGTCTCCTCCGCCATAGAAACGGAAAGTACCAGTCTCACGATCAAGAATGGGCATGGTAAGCCTGGGGTAGTCGGTGGCGTTGTAGTTGTAGCGCATACCAATGATGTTGGCAGCATCATTCTTGATAAAGACATTGACAACAATGTTGTAAATGTACCCAGTCTCGGTAAGGCGCTGTCGGACATCGTCCTTGGTGACTTCAGTGACAGCATCGCGGTCTTCATCAGTGACCAAGATCATATTCAAAGCTGCGGTCCTGCAAGTCGAAGTGATGTTCACTCCGCCAATGACTTCAGGAACATTGTTAATGGACTTGATGGTGGCAGCGTAGCCATCTTCGTTACGTCCCTCATTCCAGTAGCTCCATTGCAAAATGGTTCGATCGTACCCCAAGGAGCATCCAAGGTGACGGTATCCATCTTCTGGATCTGCGTCCGGGTTTCCTCCAGGATTGTTTCCAAATCCGTTCGAACAAACAAAGACCTTGTCAAACTGATGCTTGTTCCCATTCAAGAACCTTACCATCTTGTTCACGGCTCGATCTCTCATGAACTGTTGTTCGGTTACCATCGAACCAGACTCATCCATAGCAATATTAATGATAGCACACTTTTCTTCTCCATGGTATTTGTAACCAAATGGCTTCTCATGCTTATTGGGGAAGTAATAGTTAGAAGTGTCTGGGGGTGAAAGAAGACTGGGGTCACTTATTGATGTGGAATCTGTAGTAGTAGATCCATCTCCAGCAGTATCACCAGGAGGCGGAGGAAATGAAAAAGAGTCGCCATCAGTGTCCCCAGGAGGTGGAGGACCGGTCAATGAAAACGAGTCAGTGGTTTCGGTAGTTGTAGTATCACCAGGGGGTGGAGCACCAGTCAATGAAAACGACCCTGTTGTGTCGGTGGTTGTAGTATCACCAGGGGGCGGAGGACCTGTCAATGAAAACGATTCAGTAGTTGTAGTATCAACAGGAGGTGGAGGACCTGTCAATGAAAACGATTCAGTGGTGTCGGTTGTTGTTGTATCTCCGGGAGGTGGAGGACCAGTCAATGAAAACGATTCAGTGGTATCAGTTGTCGTAGTATCTCCGGGAGGTGGAGGACCAGTCAATGAAAACGATTCAGTGGGATCAGTTGTTGTTGTATCTCCGGGAGGTGGAGGAAACGAAAATTGTGCAGAGGCACCGACAGCCAGTAGTAGAAGGCTTGAAGAGAGTCTCATGTTGAACAGTGCAAAGGTTGTGGGTTTTGCAAGATTGTTTCTCACGCGTCGGGTACATCAGTTTTGTGAGTGAATGTGGTCATTTTGTGAGAATTTCTCCGAGAAAAACAGAAAAGGAGGTGTTTTCCGGTGAACCATAACAAGATTTTCATCCTGCTTATCAGGGCTCTAATGAACAAAATCGCAATTTTCAAATCCGGAGTCACATAGGTTCACGCAGTCTTTGCGAACGTGAAGTTGGATCACAATCTCTCTTGTCATTTTCTCAAACGATCTTTGCTTCACAAACAACATAGCACTCCTGTAGATTTTTCCCATCCAAACTCTTTTGCCATGGATGGTCCGACTACTTCAGGGCTCCACACACACGTCCAATCATTGACATTCCAAGTCTTCAGTCAATAGAGGACCGGGATGTCTCAGTCAATGGACAGGGCCGGACGAGCAACGAGCGAAACAAATGAGGGGTTTGGAGTCACAAATAAGTTGCAACATAGGAGGTGCTAGTAAATGTTCCTGCCAGCGCGCTGTGCTTCACTTTAGGCCACAAGAAGAGATCATTCTAACCAACATTGGCTTTCCACACCAGGATCGATTGGATTTCAACAAAGTTTCCCTCCACAGCGTCCATACACCAACTACATGGTGTGATGGTTCGAGTTGGTCGCATTGACATTCACTGGTCATTTTTCGGGGATTTAAATTCCGGTGTTCACAAACCTGAAACCTTCATGGAATTTGGTACTTCACGTTCGGCTTTGGCGACTTGGAGAACTGGAAAAGGGAGAAGATTTTGTAGAATGCAAGAAAAAAATCAATGCAGCTATTATAAATGTACGTATCAGATTGAGAGCTAAACAGGGACGGTTGCAAAAACTGCATTGCTTCTAAAATGCGCCGACCATATCCAAGTCTTGTGTTGCCAGAATGTCGTACACGCAATCCTTAATGGTCAATGGGTCCTTCAAGGAAGCACACGCAGCCTCTGCTTGTTCAACCGAAATGGAAGATTCATCTAATCGGCGGCGGCGCTCACCTTGGGCATCCTCGGGTTGCAAACAACGCTCTGGGAAGGTAGGGTGTGCCGATTGACGGAAGAGGCGGCCATCAGCTGGGAGGACTTGCCACTCGTTGCCAAACTCGATGTAATCTTCAAAAGAATTGACGCCATCTCGAGCAAGCAGTGAACCAGAACGTGGATCTCCTAAGAGCCCGACGGTATTGCCAAAGGTCTCCAAGCCACCATCAAGCTTGACGCGGACGAATTCTCTATACAAATCAATGAAGATCTTCTTGCCGGGATACTTGGAGTTCAAATCAATAGTGTAGGAGCGACGGTGGATCTTGTTGGATTCTTGGTACACTGGGAATCCCGCAAAGGTGGTCAAGTCACCCAAGTGTTCAAAGTTGACCCAGTACTCGGCCTCCGTATTCATTTCGGTACCGCCTTGGATTTCCAAGATGTCATTGCCAATGCGAATGGCCACAGATTGGACGTAACTCCAGTAACGAACAATCTTGGTACGAATGTGGACATCGAGTCCCATTCCTTCGGCAAAGTCAGGATCCTTGGCCAAGACGAGATCACACTGTCCGTGGAACTCATAATGCTCGTTTTTCCAGGTGATAATATGGGGATCGGCAGCAATTTCTGGGGTACGGCACCTGGTCATTTCGCAGACCTTGATATCCACCAAGGCAGCAGCAAAAGCGTCCGAGATCTGCTCTTGTCCTCCACCGGCATAACCCTTTCGCAAGGTCCGGATCGAGAAGATTGCTCCTTGAGTATTCTCAATGATTTCTCCGTAATCTTGAATGGTGAGCCCATGTCCATTTGTCATGACTTCGGTGTAGATTCTTCCAGGATCCTCGATCTCTACGTAATCAGATGTGAGAGCTCCGGTTGAATCCTCTTTCACTGCGAAGAGTTCGTTTGGAACATCTGGGGTCCAGAACTTGAAATACATGGATGGGGCGGTTTGAAGCTTTCGCCGGAAACCAGGAAACCCAGCAGGGAATCCGGAAGTGGTGCCATCGGGCGGGGGCACATAGGAGCCATCAGGAGGTGGAGGGAAAGTCATCCCGCCATCGGACGGTGGCACATAGGAGCCGTCAGGAGGTGGAGGAGAAGTGGTATCGCCAGTGGTATCTCCGCCACTAGTAGGGACAAACACCATCTCGGGAGTGGCGAGTCTGGTATAGTCGGTTGTGTTGTAGTTGTATCGCATTCCAATGATATTGTCGCTCCAGTCCGAGTTGATGAAGACATTGACAATGATGTTGTAGATGTAGCCTGTCTCAGCAAGACGGGATCTTACTTGCTCTTTCGTAACATCTGTGATAGCATCACGATCTTCATCTGTGACCAAGATCATGTTCTTGGCCATGAATCCACAGGTTTGAGCAAGGTCGACTCCTCCAATCACTGCTGGCACACGATCAATGGACTTGGTCGTGGCAGAATAGCCATCTTCTGTGCGTGAGTCAACATTGAGGTTGTATTGCAGAATAGATGCATCGTACCCCAGTGAGCATCCAATGTGGCGATATCCATCTGCATCTGCTTCGGGGTACAGTTGAAAGTTGTTTCCAAATCCGTTGGAGCATACGAAGACCTTTGTAAACTTGGGCCCTGGGCTTTGCAAAAGGTCTACTAGTTGTTTTGCCGCTCGTGTCCTCATGAAATCATGTTCCCCAACCATGGAACCGGATTCATCCATTGCAATATTAATCATCGCACATTTCTCCTCTCCTTTTAGTGTGTAGTCATAGTAAGGCTGGGCCGATGCTGCAGTAGCTAATGAAACGAGACTTACTAGTGACAATCTCATCATCTCTATCGTCTGGACAAAAAGTTGGAATGTAAGTTGAGAGATGCTGTAGGTTCTTGCACAGAAACTCAAGACTCGACCCGTGCGTGTACAATAAGTTTCGAGATTTTGTGCTTGGGTGACTTGCAGTGCAGTTTTGAGGTTCACGTTGGTCTTTTTTTCGGAGTTTATTTGACGTGTCCAAATTGCACCTCCAATAGTTGGATGTCTAGAAACCACATTTCTCTGACTCATCATGCATCATATTTTACCGAAGATCTACATTAAAGTAAATGTTAGCCTGACAGACGGACGGCCGTGCCAAAAATCAATCTGATCTGATCAAATCATGTTCAAATTCGATGTAGGGTTCTTGTTTTGAGAAGCCATCATCATCACCGTATCTACGCAGTATTATTGCCATCGGAGTGTTCGCATTTAAACCCAAACCACTGCTGAGGATCCTGCAGTTTCTTGAATGCCGATAGCATATAAAGTGCAGAAAAGACCAACCACGACCATCCAAAAACAGATACAGCTACCACCCACACAGAGATACTCGAACCAGAACCTTGCCAAACAACCATAAAAAATCGAAATTCCATTCATTCAGCACTCATTCATTCACCATGCCTCCAACCAATAACAACACGACCATCGACGCTGGGGAGCCAACCTCTGAAGATCAGCTCACTCATATTCGTCGATCCAGTCTCGCGTTGGATCCTGCCTGGGATGCTGAAACCAACAGTCTTCGTCACTTGGGCGATCTTGATGACGATGATTTGATTCCAATCGCCTACTTTCCACTCAAGGCCAACCTCAACGAGGCACCAAAAACCAAACAGGAGGGACTTCATCCATCCGCATCCGCGGGCGACGTCAGCGCCTATTCACAAGGCTCGTCGGACGACATCTGGCAAAATGTGCCTATGGGAGCCCCCGATGCCATTTTGGGTATTGCTCAAGCCTATCGCCAGTGTGAAGATCCCCGCAAGGTCAATGTCTGTGTTGGTGCCTATCGAGATGACGCTGGCAAGTCTTATGTCCTTCCTTCTGTGAGAGCTGCGGAAAAGATGCTATGGGAAAGCCAAGAGCCCAAGGAATATCTGCCAATCGAAGGTGACAAGGACTTTGTTCGCTGTGCACTCAAGTTTGCCTACGGTCCGAACATGGACATTGACACACATGTTGCAGCTGTCCAAACCTTGAGTGGAACGGGGGCCTGTGCCATTGGAGGACGATTCTTGGCACAGTTCTGGAAGAATCATCCCATTTATGTTCCAGATCCAACTTGGTCCAACCATATCTCGATCTTTAACCAATGTGGTTTGGACTGCCGGAAGTACCGATACTACAATCGATCCACCAATGCTCTGGACCTGGAAGGCATGTTGAAAGACTTGAATCGGGCAAAAGATGGTTCCATTTTTCTATTACATGCGTGTGCTCACAATCCAACAGGTAAGGTATTCCATGATTGCTGTTGTGTTATAGTTCCGGTGCTTGCCTCCATGATTGGTGTATTATTGTTGGCTAACACATGATCTTCTCGAATTCAATCCAATTCTTAGGCTGCGATCCATCACTCGAACAATGGAAAGAGGTTATCGATGTCGTCCGCCAAAAGCATCATGTATGCTTCTTTGATTCTGCCTATCAAGGATTTGCCTCTGGCAATGCGGAAGTCGATGCCCAGGCCTTTCGTTATGCCGTATCCCAGCATGTTCCCATTCTCTTGGCGCAATCCTTTGCCAAGAACTTTGGTTTGTATGGGGAGCGAGTCGGCACACTGAGCGTGGTGTGCGGAGATGCCGAGCAGCGAGATCACATTCTCAGTGAATTGCGATTGATCATTCGGCCACTTTACTCGTCACCGCCCCGACACGGAAGTTCGATTGTCAAGACCGTCTTGATGGATCCTGCCCTGAAGGAGCAATACTACGAGGAATGTGCCGGCATGGCACTTCGGATCCAAAAGATGAGAGTCAAGCTGGTCCAGGCACTGCAAAAGGCAGGAAGTCAACATGACTGGTCCCATATTACCGGTCAAATTGGCATGTTTGCCTTTACTGGAATGAATGAAGCAATGTGTCAACAGCTGACGGATGAGTTTTCCATTTACCTAACCATGAATGGCCGAATTAGTATGGCTGGTTTGAACCAAAAGAATCTGGAGTATGTTGCGGCCAGCATTCACGTGGTGACGGACGGAAAGAGTATTTCCCTATGACGACGATGGGACTGTGGTGAAGTAGCAGGTGATGTGCAGGACTGATACCGTCACACAATAATGATAATAATAATAAAAATATTTTAAAATGATTAACATTCAAATACAAACTTGCTAATTATCAATGATTTATTTATTTCATTTCATTCATCGTATTTACTAACTTATGCCGTTCGTATCCTGACAGCAAAGATTCTTTCATTCATATTGTGCGACTTTTTGCGACTACTATTATATACTAGTTTACCAACCATATTTTCGTTTGGCATTGGCCCGTTGTACCTTTTGTTGGGGCAATGGATTTCGTGCTCGTTGGGCTTCCAAAGAAGCTGCACTTGACAAGAGGGCATTCATTTGATTCTTGCCCCGTTGCTTGCCCGTAATGTTGGCTGCCGTGACCATGCCACCAGCGCCTGTATTGTACTGCGCTGTTGGCACAACACGTACACCATGGGATTGATAAGACTGCTGTTGGGCTTCTTGAGGTTGTTGATAGACGTGGGCTTGCCCTTCCAAATGTACGTCAGAGGTGACGCCCGCAAGATTTCCTTGTCGCAGCATGCGTTCCATTTCACGTTTTCTTGATTTCGACGCTCCTGGTCGGCCTTGCGAAGGTAGGGCAGGTGAAGGGGTTGCTACTGGATATGCGGCAGTGGGTGCATACTGCGCCATGCCGGAAGGAACAGGGTAAGAAGGTTGTGGCTGTTGCTGCTGATATCGAGCAGCAGAAACTGTTGGGGCCGCCATTCTGGCTCTGCGGCTAGATGAGGAAACTGATGACATTCCGGGCCTCGGAACGGAACTTGAGGATCGAACTGCAGCGTGCAACGATGAAGAAGGCTTTCTCGGGGCAGCTGAAGCAGCATTTCTGGGAGCATTCTCGTTGTCTTCAGCCGTGTCATCTTTGTCATCGTGCACAGTTTCGACGGCTACTGATGAGCTTTGACCGTGAATATCGCGGGCAGTACTAGGGCCACTCTTCTTCTTTCGAATCGTCTCCACCGTTGTTGAGAGAAATGCAGCTCCGAGGGGTGCTGGTGATGGTTTTGCATTATCCGTAGTCGACGAGGACGCGTTTGCGGAACCAATCGTCGTCGTTGTGTTTGAAATGTCTCCTGGATCTTGAAGGAAAGACTTGCCACTGCCTCCGCCAATTCCAGCAGCTGCTTTCGACTTTGGTAAGGCCTGCAAAAGATTAGTCAAATCAGACTTATCCCCTGGATTCTGAGAAGCATTGTTGTTTCCTGAAGGCTTTATCCGTTTTCTTGATGTCACAGTTCGCTTTCCTCCTTCCTCATCACTTTCTTCATCGTCACTATCCTTTTGCAGATTTCCGTTGCTTAACTGATTCCAAATGTTTTCAGGTAGAACAGCTTGTAGCTTGAGCAATCTTTTGCCTTTGCGACTGGAAGAGGATGTTGACTTTGAGCCCTCTGAAGTCTTTTTGACACTATTAGGATTCACTTTGAGTGTAGGCTGTGTTGCATTTGGTTTCGGCTGACTGCTCAACGGAGGATTGGTGTTATCACTGTCACTGTTCGAGTCATCGGAATTATACCCTCCTAAAAGATCCATTATTTGCTAAATAATGTGGTATTTCGGCGTGTTGATGATACTGGTACTGGTACTATGGTACTCGTATGAGATGATGAATCATTTGGATTCCAATCGATTGAATTCAGAATATGGCGTTGAATGAATATTGAATGACGTTGACGGACAGGCGGGCGATTTGGTCCAATACTGATACCGGTGTATATTCATACATTATGTTTGGGTCTCATCGACCATACCGGTATGTACGTGAACGAGGCCAACTAAATTGATGCAACAAGCTCCTTCGGAATCAGTATCAAGGCAGAGCTACATCATCATCAATTGGCTCCACTCGCAAATCGTCCAAACCGCTGGTCGCGGCTACCATTTCAAAATGGGAAATGGCAAGAAGTCAAAATCCCATGAAATCCCACTCAAATCCCGCTCAAATCCCACTCAAATCTCACAAGCAAAAGAAGCAGTTTTACTCTGACATGAATGATATCCATGCCATAGTTTCCGTGTTCACTATATTTTCTGCAGAACGAGGTCAATGGCAATGATGAAACAAGCCCCTTCAGAATCATCAGCGTCATCAAGGAGACAGACAATAAGGAGATTTGACATCAAAACAACATCTCGTGGATTGTTTGGCAGAGAAAATGAGGTCTTGACCTTGCGTTCGTGCTATGAACGCATGATGAGCGCTCACAATGACCAGTCGGATGGTGTCACCTTGGATTATTATGCAAAACTCGCAGCTGACAGTTTTGTCACTTCTACCGTTCCTAAGGAATTGGTCTATATCATAGGCACGTCTGGCGTTGGGAAATCTAGCCTTGCGTTCAGCATCAAAGGCGATGTTGAAGCGTCTGAAAATGGTCTTTTTGTGGAAGGCAAGTTCGATCTACTGCAAAGCAACGAGCCATACACTGGGATCGCCAAGGCTTTTGGAATGATATGCCTCGAGCTGCTGTCTTCTTCCAAAGAATCGGTTATCTCGGTAGGCAAAATGCTTGCTACTGAGCTACAAGATGAAGTTCAGACGCTTCTTCCATTGATCCCAGAACTGAAGGCGATTGTTGACGAACACACTTCAAAAGCGGCATCGCGATCTAAAGTAAGCATTCAGATGGGAAACATTACCGAGCATTGCCAAGAACGCTGGAAGCATGCGTTCAGACTTTTAAGCCGGGCGCTGAATGCAGCCTTCTCTCCGATTGTACTCATGCTGGATGATCTCCAATGGGCGGACGAGTCATCCTTGGAAGTGATCGACTACCTTGTATCAGATTTGCAGAACCCAAATCGACTGATGATCTTGGGCTGCTACAGGTCGGAAGAGGTCTTCGATCGACGCATCTTGTTGGATAGCATCAGCAAGCTCAAGGAAAAGCAAACTAAATACGCCTTCAAGGTGACTGAGATGAAGCTGAATCCCTGTGAACTCGATCATGTGAACAAGCTAATCATGGCATTGATGACAATCGAAGACGAAAAGCAAACGCAAGATCTCGCAAAGATAGTGTACAAACGAACCCTAGGCAATCCATTCTTTGTCTTGCAATTCATGTCACTATTGGAGAGTGAAGCTTTGCTCAGATACGACGAATCTGGGACAAAATGGTCGTGGGATGTCAACGAAATCAAGCAACGAACCAATTTCATTTCGGATGTGGTGGAACTACTTCAAGGCCGAATGAAGAAATTGACAAAAGACATTCAGTTGTTATTGCAATATGCCGCTTGTCTAGGAACATCCTTTAAATTGTCTACTATTGACATCATTTGGAAGGAGCACGGCACTAACAGGTCGGATCTTTCGACCCTGATAGAAGTGATGCAGTACGAGCAGCTCATTGAAGACCATGGCGAGCAGGGTCATAAGTGGATTCACGACAAAGTTCAAGAGGCTGCCATCTCGCTTTCGGATAAAGTGAATGAATCGTTCAAGTTTCAGATCGGCAGGACATTAGTGTCAGCGCTGGACGAGGATCAGCTGGAGGAAGAACTCTTTGACGTGGTCGATCTCCTCAATCAAGGCAACGTGGCAACCCGCCCCGAACTGGCAGCTTTGAACCTGCGAGCCGCCGAAAAGGCAAGGAGTATTTCAGCATTCAGAAGTGCTGTACAGTACACAGAGCATGGCATCTCAATGCTGCCTCGTGATTGTTGGACATCTCATCGGGAAATGACCTTGAATCTGTTTACGCTAGGCGCCGAAATGGAGCTTGCCTTGGGGAATAGTACAACTGCGGAGCGATACTGCGACGCCGTTTTCCAACGAAATGACTGCTCAGTCATGGAGAAATTTCCAGCTCGACTTGCTTTAATCAAGAAATTGTCAGGAGGCGATGCTGATATGAAACGCAAAGGTATGTACATGTGTTTGGAGGCGTTGGAAGAGCTTGGGCATCCCTTGGTATGGAGAAAGGGGACGGTCCCGCTTCAAGCGGTCACTTCGTTGGTTCGTACCGTCAAGGCGACGAAGAAATGGCTGGCGAAAAAGGACAAAGATTCATTGCCCGCAGAAATGACGGATCCAAGACATCTCGCGATTATGCAGCTTCTCGTACGAATTGGTTACATTGCGTATCACATTGAACAAATCTTCTTTCTTGTGATTGCGAACTGTCAACTTGTGAAGATGACCATTTCCCATGGGGAATGCGACTGCTCGGCACTTGGATTGAACAGTATCGGAGGTTTGGCATCGATTATATTGAAACATGATTTCAGTTTTGCTGTGACATGTGCTGAGACAGCTCTTATGATGCAGGAAAACTCAGATTCTCAATATGAAGGACAGACAATGTGGACTTGTTATCTGTTCTGTCTTTGTTGGACCAAAAACTTGTCTGACTCGGTAATAGCATTGCAACGGGGCTATAAGGTATCTATGCGGCACGGTGATATCGAGACAGCAATGTGGATACTAGCATGCTACCAAGTAAGTTTGTTTTCTTCTCCATTTTGTCAATTCAGTGTCGCCGATTGTTCTTCCACTGACAATTCATCACTTCGTCGTCAGGTTTGTATTCCATACATAATGGGACAGCCATTAGGTAAACTCGTGCAGCAATGCCCACAACTGGTTGTCCACATCGAAGAATATCAAAAGGAGCAAGCTGTCTTTGTCAAGATGTTCCATCAAGGCTTTGTGAACTTACAATCTGAGTCAATTGAAGGAACGGAAGTGAAGGGATCAGTATTCAATAGCGAAAAGGACCAAGTGAATACGCCGTTGCTTCTCGGAATCAAACATTTTTTGGAAGGTGATATGATCTTCTATTCCAGTATGGAGATGGCTGCAGAGAGAGCTGTGCGAGATGGCAACAAGTTTCAAAAGATCCTTCCAGGCGTCTTTATGGGCACGCATGAAATGTTTCATCGAGGCGTCGCTTTGTATGCAATGGCTCGGAAACGCAAAAGTCGGAGGTACAAATCAAGGGCCATCACGATTCGCAAGAGTGTCAAGCAGTGGATCAAAGACGGAATTCCCTACATTGCGCATTATGATTTGTTGTTGGATGCCGAGCACGCGGCGTTGAGTCGAAAGAAGTATAATGAGGCAGACCAATTGTATGAGAAAGCGATCGAGTCTGCCGTTCAGATAGGTCACGTACAGCATAGCGCTTTGTGCAGCGAGCGGTATGCGGATTTCTTGTTGCACTGTGGCTCTTCAAATAGCACGAATAAGGGTGCCATGCATCAGCTGTCGGAATCGATTCGCTATTATGAGGAGTGGGGTGCGATGGGCAAAGCTTCTGAGCTGAGGCTGCTGATAAAATCTTGAGCAATACCCAATTCTTATACTAAATGACAATACGTAGAATTAAAGTGGCATGTGGTGTCCGCAGCTCGGAGTACAGTATTGTTGCACGTATGGTGAACGACGGATTGGGATATTTTTTTAAAAATGAGTCAGTCACTGTGCGAGTCCATTTAGTCATTCTGTATGGTATTTGGTGACATCATCAAATAAAATAATCAAGCGCAAATTATTTTGTCGCGGCGAATACGAATACGATAGAAATACTGCAAAAAATACCATAGCTACCAACAAGATAAAAAAGTTGAGGAGGCATGTATGAAAAAGAAGCAGAAAACATCGAAATCCCTCAACATCACAATAATGGAAATGTATTGGTAAAGGAGGCTGCAATGGATGAGGATGCGGAATTTTGCGAAGAGCAGGGGGATCATCACGCAGGCGAGCATATCAACAACAGCCCGCAACATCACAATGTTAGCAAGGCTGGGAACATTGAAGGTGAATCAGATCATGAAAGAGAGCATATCGCCAGCCTTCCGCAACATCAAACTATGGAAATTGGGAAACTCAATACAGCATCGTTGGGATTATTTGGCCGAGATGAAGAACTTTCAGTATTGAGGTTCTCATTTGCACGAATGATGGAGACGAAACACGGAAGCATCATTGATTCCAAGCTTGCATCAAAAAGTTTCACCACATCGGGTAGCCACAAGGAACTTTTCTTCATCCAAGGTATTTCCGGAGTTGGGAAATCGAGTTTAGCAAAGAGCATCCATAAGGCCGTTGATGAACTCGAGAATGGACTTTATGTTGAAGGAAAATTTGATCTAATGATCAGCAACGAGCCATATTCTGGAGTGGCAAAGGCTTTTGGTTCCATTTGCCAGCAGCTGCTGTCTTCGAAAAAGGAAGCCATGGCTGCTGTCGGCCGAATGATTGCGAATGAATTACACCATGAAATGGAAATCCTTCTTCCGCTGATTCCAGAACTAAAGACAATTGTAGACAGATACTCGAGTCTCACTCGACAGCCGACACCTTCCTCCAACCACGTAAGCATAGAAGATGGACAAGAGCGGTGGAAGTATGCTTTCAGGTTGCTAAGTAGAGTTTTGAACGCTGCTTACTCTCCAATGGTGCTGGTATTAGATGACTTGCATTGGGCCGACGCGTCATCCTTGCAAGTGATTGATTATTTGGTATCTGACTTGCAGAACACAAATCAGTTGATGATTATTGGATGCTATCGATCGGACAAGGTTTTTGGAGCAGGTGCGCTTTTGAACGCAATTGCTTGTCTGGAGGAAAAGCAAGATAAATATTCGTTTCATATTACGGAGATTGAGCTTCAAAGCTGTCGCGAAGATACCGTAAATGAGATGTTAATGGCTATGATGTCTGTTGAGGACGAAAAGGAGACAGAAGAACTTGCAAGCATCTGCTATAGATATACGTCTGGTAACCCATTCTTTGTGTTGCAGTTCATGCTAATGCTGGAGAATGAATCACTGCTTACCTACGACAATGAATTGCAGAAATGGATGTGGTGTAGTTACCGAATTCAACGACAGATAAGGTATACATCCGGAGTTGTCGACTTGTTGCAAGACCGAATGAAGAAAATGCCCGAAGATGTGCAGCTTTTGCTCCAATATGCCGCTTGCCTTGGAACATCCTTCACGCTGCCTACCATTGATATCATATGGAAGGATCATCAGATTGAGTACGGCACTGAGACTACTGACACGGCCTTGATGCTAAAAATTATGCAGGATGAAGCCTTAATTGAAGAATGTGGCAAAAACACTTTCAGATGGGTTCACGATCGAATTCAAGAGGCTGCAATGTCTCTGACAGGGAATGTAGCTGCATCTGCTTCGTTCAAGTGCAAAGTAGGCAAGGCACTTTTATCAGCATTGGATGAAGAGCAACTGGAAGACGATCTGTTTGACGTCGTAGATCTCATCAATCGAGGGAACGTGGCGACTCGACCGGAACTAGCTGCTCTGAACCTTCGTGCCGCAGTGAAGGCCAGGAGCTTGTCAGCCTTGGAATCAGCCTCAAAGTACGTGGAATTCGGTGCCGCCATGCTCCCGAGAGACCACTGGACTTTTCATAGAAAGTTGACATTGGACTTATACACCTTGGGAGCCGAGACAGAGATTGCGCTGGGAAATAATCGAGCTGCTGCAGCATATTGCAATGCTGTCTTTCAACGAGACGATTGCTCGGCGATGGAGAAGATGCCGTTTCGGATGGCAGTCATAAGAAAAATATCCGGCGGAGATGGAGAATTGAAGAAGAAAGCTCTGAAGATGTGCTTAGATACGTTACGTGAACTTGGTTACAAGTTTAGTTGGGGCAGAGTCTTGCTACCCTTACAGGCAATGCTAACTCTTAATAGCACGTTGAAAGCTATGAAAAAACGAATGGGGACAAAGACCCTGGATGCATCATTAGGGGAGATGACTGATCCAAGACAGTTGGCCATTGTCCAGCTTCTTGAACGGATAGGTTATTTGTCATACACCCTTGAGCTCATCTTCACCTCGGCTCTGAGCTTCTGCCATATTGTAGACATGGTAAGTCTTCGACACTGGGCTGTATCTCGTTGTGGTTGTCTGCCTCAATCATTCAATCTGATTTTGTTGCCTCGAACTTCAGACTCTGAAGCACGGAAAGAACTTCTTGTCACCGTTTGGAGTTGCCAATCTCGGAATTCTTTCGGGGATTATCATGAAGGAAAAATTTGTAACCGTTGTTGCGTGTTCTGAGGAAGCACTCTCTATTCTAAAGAGCGTTCCACCTCTCAAAGAAGGCCAAACCATTTTGTCTACTTACGGATTTTGTCTTTGCTGGAAGAAGGACCTGTCAGTTTGTATCAAGGCGTTGGAACTTGGCTACCAGTCATCAATGCGGGCTGGTGATGTGGAGCCGGCGATGTGGCTGCTCGGCATGTACCAGGTACGAGAATTTCGCAGGTGTACCTTAGATAATGCCGACACAAAGGTACCTCACAAACTCTTAGATATGGATCCCATTTGTATTAGGCGCGCCTTTGTCAAGACTGTTGCAGATTTTGCCTCGTCTTGTCTCGTACATGGAAGAACACTACCAGTATGAAGCCTCACTGATAATGAAGATGCTGTGGCAAGGTTTACTTAATTTGACAACTGGCACGGGAAGGAGCACGCACCTCGAAGGATCCATTTACAGCGCAAGAGAGCCCTTGCGAAGTTCAGGAAGTGTCCAAGGCATGGCTCATCTTATAGTGGGCGAATTGTATTTTTCGTCCAGCTACGAATTAGCTGCAGAGAGGTCTATTAAGTTTGGTGATACGTTTGAAAAGCGTTGTCCAGCATATTTTCTGGGAATGCAAGAAACATTTCATAGGTAAGAAGATCTTTCATAGTTTCTCTTGAGAGTAGAACAAACTCAACAGCATGCACGTTGGTAGGGGAGTGGCACTTTATGTAATGGCTCGAAAGACAAAAAAGCGGAAGTACCAGGCAAGGGCATCCAGGGTCCGTAAAATCATAAAGCAATGGGTCAAAGATGGGAACCCAAACATTGAGCACTATGATCTCCTGCTAGATGCCGAGCACGCAGCCTTGAAAGTGACAGGTTACGATTCGGAACATGATGGAAAAGGTCCAAAAGGCTACGATGCTATCGATAAACTTTATCAAAAGGCGATAGAGTCAGCGAACAGATTGGGCCACCTACAGCACAGCGCCGTATGCAATGAACGGTATGGGGACTTCCTGTTGCAAATTGGCTGGGACAAGTCGGGATGGGCACGCCATTTATCGAAGGCCGCTGGATTGTATGAAGAATGGGGAGCTGTCGGCAAGGTGAAAGAACTGAAGCTGAAGCTGCAGTCGATATGAAACTCGATATGAAACTCGATATGAAATCCAATATTTGTAAATTTGTGTGCTCAAAATATGAGCACTTTCATGGTAATAAAGGAAGTGGACTACACCCGAGCCCCTACGATTCAAATATCCTGAAGTCTTCTGATAAACGAGAGTGGGGCAGTCTTTTTACATTCATGGGTAGCAGCTTCATTGCCAAATCGGCTTCACCACAATGCTATCTGGTCTAAGATTCTTCTGTTGCGAGATCTTGCCACAGCGGATCATTCCGTAGTGATTTTGCTATCCGAACAGCACCATGTCGGGCTCCCATCAAGTTCAATGCATCTGGACCAAGAGTAAGCCCTGCCAATGGGCCCATTATCCAAAGATTCGACGAAGCCTCAACTTCATCATCTTCTGTTTCGTTCTGCTCGATAGCTGAGCTTCTTCCGTCGCTATTGCATTCATTGTCCTTGGTTTGTTCCAATTTCCAGCTCAAATCACTATTCAAGATTGGCATACCAGCTGGTGTCGTTGCGAATGGAAGCTGATCGCATAGATCTTTCAAAACTGGAGTATTGTTCACGGAATGAGTAAACCCAGTGGCCAACCAAATTTGATCAAACTCGACTGGATCGGAACCCTAAAGAATTATAAGCATTCAATAAGAAATTGATCCAGATGAAAAGCCTTTCTGTATTATTCAAACTTACATCATCAAACCACACCAAACAGCGATGCGCCCGCCGTCCATCTTCGTCGACATCATCTGCTTCAATCACCACAACATCAGCAATTTCCAATTCTTCTTGAATCGTCACATGCCTATTCTTTTGTAATGCCGCAAACATTTCAGCATTCATACTGCCTCCCTTGCGAGCCTCTCGCAAGGCCTTGGCCCGCTCCACCATGCATTCCTCTGAATGAAACTTATCCAATAGTTTCCCCCGTGCTGGTCCCATCCAAACGTCTTCTACATCGAATTGACGGACCAATGTCGGACTTCTCTGGGCAAGAGTTACGGAGTGCCCTTGGCGGGCTCCCACAATGCAGAGATGGGCGCTGGTGATACCACCACCCACCACAAGTATGTCCAACGGTTTTGTCGCTTTCAATCCGTTTGGCAGGTATTGCGGCTGCTGCTTGGAAGCTTGAATAAAGGGTACGATATCACGTGCATGAAGAATGCATCCTGCAGCATCGACCCGTTTCAACCAAGGCATGGATAGATTCTTGGGCGGTGATGGACCCATGGCAGAGACAAGTCGTGGTGTCTCCACCAACATGCGAGTTCCTCCCTTCAATGCAATAGAAAGGATGTACAACGGTGATCCGGTAGTTGGACATTTCTTGGCTTGTATTGATTTAACTCTACCGGGAAGCACCAACTCATCAACCCCATAGGCTTCAATCAACTTTCGATGCATGTCTCGAAACAGTTTGGTGGATGGCGCGTTGAATGGCCCGTGAAAGTCCCATCGACCGTACTTCCTTGGAATGTGTGGCAACATGATCAATTCTTCCTTTCTACCTTGGGCTTCCGCATACAGCTCTAACGTGCGATGGTCATAAGGATCTGCATGGGCGGCAATGGGTGATCGAAGCTGACTGATTTCCATAATTTCAAAGTTCTTTTGCCAGTGTCCCATCCATCCATGCAGACTGCAAGGTTCATCAGCCGAAGCATCCACGACCAGGAAATTCTCCTTGACAAAACTTGCTGGTATGGACGGACTTTGATCACCATCTTTACTCTTCTTCCGTTTCGTCTTTTGTTTCAGCATGTGAGCCGATCCTTTTTGAAACTCCTTAATGTGTCGTCTTACGTGTGCCATCGGTCGCATCTTGCTCAAGAAATCCATCTTCTCGTGACGTGATTTCTCATCTTCAAGGTCAGGATCAGGTTCGATCAATCGCAGCATCAAGGTGAGGGCATGTGGACCTGCACCAATCATGACGAGTTCTTTCTGAATAATCACAGGTGGTGAATCATCGGAAGTCGTTATTTGGTCTTTGCATTCTGATTGTGCTTCCTCGTTTATGGACTGGTGTAATGGAGCTGATGCTTCAACATTGGATTGTTCAGCAACACCGTGCATTTTCGGGTTGCGCTGATTTGGATGATTCTTGGAGGTGTCCCATGGTGAAAATATAGATCGTTTCGAAATGATGATGATGTGAAGGGTTTTGGCTGGATGGAATCTGGAATCACAGACTACGAAATTAGGTGTATGCAGTGACGTACGCACATACGGAACTTTTCCTGAAGTTGTTGGTGTCATCGACATACCGGTACCTAATCTTTCAGTTCTTTACTACCTTATCCAAGCAACAACCCGACAAACCCAACCATGAAACTTATCACTTCTACCCTCCTTGTCTTGTCCTTGAGTGCAGATGCCTTTGTCATTCCTGGATCGCAACCATCATCGCTTTCCACCACCACAACCAGCACCAGTTTGAAGGATGTCGGTCTCCAATGGGGCTTCGACGAGACTGGCTGCCGAAATGAGTACTTCTTGGAGCACTGGTCCGACCGCAATACGAATTATACTCCACAAAGTAATTGGGCCTATGATCCGTGGAGTGGAATCAGCCAAACCATCTTTGTCCCCCGTCACAAGGAAGTGATTGGAGCCTTTCAACACGAGTTTGCGTCAAAGGACATTTTGGGCACCACGGCATCTCCGAAGAGCACTCCGGCACCACCAGCACAACAACAACAAAACGCCCCAACATTGCCACCATCAGAACCAGCGCAACCCATGCCCGATGCACAAGTTGCTGCTCCGCACTACGAAGCGCAAAAAATGATGAACTAGGGTCGAGAAGCCTCTCCACAAGAATTCATGTGATTATGTTTTATCATATACAAGTTTTCATTATGTCTTATCACATTCAAGTTTTAATATCATCGATATTGCTAACATCAAATCAGATGCATCTTCTTACTAGCTGCCTATTATACTACTGTATCGATCTAGGAATGGCTGGTGTTGTGTGATTGTAGATTTGTTGACCAACACGCATCCTCCTACGAAACCTTGGATACGACCCTCTTGGCTTGAAACCCGAGGACCCAGCTGACTTCGCTACCATGCAAACCAAGGAGTTGCAAAACGGACGTCTTATTACCATGCTTGCCGCCGCAAGATTCTTGGCCCAAGAACTTGTCGACGGAAAAGGAATCAATCATCGAACATTTGTCTTCCTAATTTTCTTCTTCCAACAATAGGCGCTTGCTTTTCAAAAAATCAACGAGAGATATAATATATTATACAACACATCCATCATTCTCCTTCAAAATCGTCTATACTGACTGTATTTTATACTATATTACGCGTAATACTGCCCCCATTCCAGACTACTGTCTCCACGATTTGGCATGACAGTATTGCCATCTCTATCATCTGTTGGCAAAAGGGTTCGGCAATAAGGACAGTTGTGGTGCTTGGTCAACCATTTCATAGCGCAGGCTTCGTGAAATATGTGGCCACACGCTGGCAGTTGCAAGATCTTCTCAGAGATTTTCAGTGATTCTGTGCAAATGGCACAATCCCGCGACAATTGCTGAAATTCAAACTTGGCAGTGACGGAAGCCTCATTTTTGGCACATAGATCCACAATATGTTTGCCGTCTTCTTTTTTGGCCATGGCCACGGGAATGGTTAGTCCCAATCGCTCTCCATCCTTATTGGAATCTTGCATTACATATGGCCAAGGTTCCGTCAGAGAATTTCCAATGACAACCGCTACTGCACCGCAGTCTTGTGCCAACATGGCTTTTTGGACAAAGGATACCCCATCACCACGTTCCAAATAGACTATACACTGATTGCCAAGTGTTTTCTCTTGCTGAATCATACTCTGCTTTGTACTTTCGGAAAGCTTGCCTCCCTTTCCAGTGCGAGGCGATGCCACAATCATGGGACAGTCTGAAAAAGAACAGTTTTCGGAAGGTCCAAATTCTCCTGGGACCAAGGATATAGAAATCTTCTGACTTGTGCCGCTGCTGTTGTCAGCTCCCCCTCCATCGATTGTCAGCTGCATGGTTGCTTGACGGAATATCGAGCTGTTGGTTTCTAATAAAAATCGTGGCATTCGGTCAAGGTAAGCTTTGGAGGTAGGCTGAACTTGTGATGACGTTGGTTGGGGATTTAGTAGTTCCGCAGGAATCGCTTGCCATTCCCCGTCATCGTTGATATTCGTCGTTCCAGTTCCATCATTGTTGGCAAGAGATCGACTGAGAGACAAGACATCCCTTAGTTCTCGACCGGCTTGTCTCAGATCTTGCGTCATGAATTCTGGGATTAGTCGAAAGGTCTCGCCGTCGTTATTATTTGTTGCAGACAATGGCGCTGCCGTGGTGGATCTCGACGGTGGTGCTTCCAAGGATGTCCCGCAAACAGTACAAATCGAGGAGTGATCATGACACGCCTCTTCACACATTGGACACCAGTTGTTCATCAGGATTGTCATGGTTTCGTAGAATAACAAAGGTGTCTAAAGAGGACTTCACAGCCAACCGCTGAAGACTTTGGAAGACAAGCCAAGAATCGTTTGAATGTCAGGTCTGATGCTGCGATGATTATTATATTATACAGTATTATAATTGGTTCAAGGGGTGTCTCTCTGCTCTTCGCTTGTTTTCTTTTCTTGGAGTCGAAAGAGTCGACAAGTTTAGAGTGTCATTGAAGTATATACCTACTTTTGATGGCAACATTTCTGATACGGTGTGGTACTGGTAACTGATAGGTCTCACAATAAAATAGTTTACCAGTATCGGTACTCGTATATTATAAGGTTGCGGACCAAAAAGAGGCGATTCTATCGCCCATAGCTTGCTTAGTCCAGACCATGATTGCTGCTCGAATCAAGAAGCTACTGAATACTATAGGCGGAGTTCGTCCAAGAAGCCATCTTATGGGAATAGTATATTATACCAGGCGTGGGAAGCATAAGCTGGATGCGGTTTGCTCTTGCCTATAAGACGTCACAACCTTTGTGCAGAAGAAGAATTGGGTGATCGATTCATTCTCACGGTCCTAAAGAGCTGTCCACATAACATAGTATCAGCCAAGAAGGAGTACTCCGCAAGCAGTGAATACTAGTAGTGCACTCGTAACTCAGTTGGGTACCGGTACTATCTGCTGCTGTAAATATGATTGCCTGTACCAGGTACCGGTAGGAAGGCTTTAGTGTTAGGATTCGACGGGACCCAATTCTGCAGGCGCAGATATTTGATAGTCATTTACACATCCCATATGACACCTCCTGGTTCGCTACCTCAGTCCAAGAAGGCGAAATCGCAACGGCCGGGAAATGGGACCACATTAAACGGCAGTCCCAGCCATCTTTCCTTCTTGCTGGGGAGAAAAACCTATCGTACTTATCGTCCTTCTGTCTTGCTAGGGAGAGAAAACCCTAACGCTGACAACGATCGTAATTATCGTTGCAGAATTGTTCGGTCTTGCTACTGCAGGGGGGAAAGCGTGAGGTACTCTCATGCGGTACTCGGACTGACAATCGTCAGCTGTTTTCCAAGAATATTGTTTGTTCTCACAAATAATCTCGTCTCCAGACAACAACACAGTTCCATCATCCCCCAATACGAATCATCAGCAACCAACACAATGCCAAACAACGAAACAACCTTCGCATGCCATTCACCAGAACGCATGCAAGAAAGTCACGATGAAGACTCTCTCATCTCATTCCTTGCATTATCCTTCCAATCTTCCCCAAGACCAGCTCCTCGAATGCCATCCTTTGTTCTTCCTACTTCTACTTCTACTCCTCCCTACCAAAGTCAATTGGAAATTCTTACCGCAGCAGTGGAAATTACTCGAGAAAGCTCCCGTGAGATCGAAGATCACTTCCAGCTTACCGATAAGAAGGCTCCTCTTTCGCATGGGCCAAAGCAGTAGACAATGTCTATCAAGGAGGGATCACCGCCTGAATGCATGTTGCATATCAACAAGTTTTAAATACAACGACTTTAGAGTCAATAAACATACATAAAAGAAGCAAATAGATTGAAAGCGCCTAGCTTGCAGTTCATTGTTATAGTATGATTGTTGCTTGTTATTGCCTCGAGCTACCGTGGTCGCTGCATATCTCACTCGCTGACACAAATAATTGCGCTCTAAGCAAAATGAAAAGAGCTAGTCATGATCCAAATTGCGTTTGGCATGACGGTCCCACGGTACCCCCTCGTATTCTTATATAATGCCAAGACGTGTCTTATTTTATAGACGTCACAAATCCGATTCCTATATATTGCAGAAACTCTAGCTTCGAAGGTAAACCGTTAAATGGGAACAACCATTTCATTTTTGCCCTCACTAGAAGGAAGAAGAAACTTCCTCGTGCGAAGCAGAAAACTTGCACAGTCCAGTAAGTTTATTCCTTGTCTTCTTATCAGGCAAAAGCGCTGTCTCACGTCAGCTCTCGCGGTAGAATTGTACCAGGTACCAGAACCAGAGCATGATCAGGTGTTTCCAAAAACGGCAGAGTGTGTACTGTGCCCCTTCTTTCTTCTCCCTCCTACTAGGGAAAAAAAGGCTGCTGTACAGTACGGTTTTTATGCTGACGATCGT